>JARHVA010006087.1:325000-347500 GCA_037957365.1 Torreya grandis
GTCGGCCGCTTAGTTGGAGTGGGGTCTATTTACTTCAGTGGTGTTGAAACAGAGTGACAAGGCTTGTAGCCAGATAAGCAGCAGGCGTGCCACTGAAGTATGTCTTCATGAGATGTGGTTGCCGAAGGATATTGCAACACGGTGCCCATCAAGTTTTGCAATATTTTCTCCACAGAATTTCAATTATAGAAAATATTCTGTGACATTGTATTGTAATTGTCAAAGTTCGATAGTGCATGCAAGATAAGACATTGTTTGTAGAATTCTTTAGGCAAATAATATACCTGAGTTGTGTTCTGAATGCTTGGAAGCATTATCGAATTAAGGTAGTTAAACAAAATATGACAGTGATATGACGAACTGTTTTTTTAAAAAAAAAAATTTTCCGTCTCCTCAAACCCTCACCATTGTCCATCCATTATCAAGCATAACCATTGCGCGACCATTCGCTTATTAAAAGTTCCCTTCTGCTTTGGACAATGAACTCGTGATTTTTTTCCGATAGCCGTAGCTTAAGAATACTCGAAAAATAAAATCGCTGAGAAACCCACAATAGAGGGACCAAAATAAAGACACGATCAAGGATGGACCGCCAAAGATGCCAAAAATTCCAACGACCAATTTAGCAATAATAGGGTTTCTTAGTCAAACATGGATTCCATGGCTTTGTCTGCCACTACCAAAGCTACACTGGTACCACCTACATCACCATCCTGGCCGTCTTCGAAAATTTCTAGTAATCCATAAGCTGCTAACGTTTATTCATGGAATGGAATGTATAAATGTTAAATAAATCAACCCTAAAATTCCACCTGAATACATTGTTAGTGCCTACCGTGAGAGCTTTGACAATTTTGACATTTTGAATTTTCTTTAAAGTTAAAATTGCGGGTCTTCAATTTTTTTAGCATGAGATTTGACATTTTGAATTTTCGTACATGCTCAAATTGTGGATCCTCACATTTTAAATGTTCAATGCATAAGATGTCAGTGCATGTATAAAAAAAATACATCAGATATCAGCGCATGTATATTAAAAATGCATAAGATATTAGTGCATGTATATTAAAAATAGAAGAGTGGAATGGATGAGTAATTAGTTAAGCGTCAACAGATTATGTACGATAAATTATGCGTGGTGATGTAACGAACGACTCTAATTATTTGACAATAGGAAATGTATACAATATGAATCTTCATGACTAATTGAATTGTAATTATTCATCAATTATATTTTAATCCCACGAACATTTGCACTTGCGTTATTGAAACTACATTATCTTTCATAGAAAATGTAAAATAAATTGTATCGTTCATTGAAATTTTTTAGCAGTTTTATCATACTTTATATCATGAATAGTTCTTAAGAAATAGTTTCACTCTCATTTTATTTTTCTAAAAAACTTTCATTTCTTGAAATGGAGTTAACATTACCTTCGTGATCAAATGTAATGTAACCTTTTTCTTTTCGATCATTGTTCCCATCGAACATAACGATGATCCTCCAAGCACATCATTGTATGTGCTTATATCAGTAAGCATTTTAAATGTAATATTCAATCCTTTGAAGCAATCATTATGATTAACTCGATGGATCTTGCACATGTTGCAAATGTAATAGTGTGTTCTATATATTGAAGATGATATCCAAGAGATAGAACAAATGGTATATCAAAAAACTTTATTTCCTAGTGGTCCATAACATTGACATTGGTATATTTATTGCCTTCTATTTAAGTGAGGAAATTGAAAGGTCCTTGATATAAAGAAGCCATTGTAGTATCCTCCTTTGTAACCACCCTTGTGACACTATTATTTTTAAACTTATATTTATTTTGATTTTTATCATGAAAAACCCCTTTTTAAGGTTTTTTTCTTATTCATCTTTTGTTTTCTTTTGCATCTTCTCTTTTAGTGATTTCTCTTCTAGTAATTTCTCTTAATATAGAATATTGTATTTTAACTTATGCAACTTTTCTTGTTCTAATTTTTCCTTTTGTAACATTTCATTTTAAATTTTCCCCATTTCTAACATTTTTAAATCCAACTCTTCCCTTTGTAACCTTTTTTTTTCCTAATTATACCTTTCATAACTTTTCTTGTTCTGATTTTACCTTTTTGTAACCTTTCATGCTGTAAGCTTTCATTTTATAATATTTCCTACTCTATTTGTTCCTTTTGTAACTTTTCTTATTCTGATTTTATATTTTTTAACTTTCCTTACTATAATTTTATCTTTTGTAACTTTTATTGCTCTAATTGTTCATTTTTTTATATTTTTTTCACATGTTTCCTAGAAGATGTAATTGTAGTGTGATTACGTTGTTTGATTATAAAAAAATTCCTTGAATTAGGAGTTAGTTTTATTGATTTATTTAGAAAAAGATCACCATTATCAATATTACTTTTTATTTTATTCATAAAAACCTAAATGTTTTTTTGTATGATGTCCATGTATTGTAAGATATGCACAATAACATTTTTATTTAATTAACATGTGTCAAGGAGGTAATTTCGTCATCTTATTTCAAATAATTAATATTAGAACCTCATTTGAATTTTTCTTAGCCTTATCTGCTATTTTTGAATCATTATTTGTAGATGTATCCTAATTTGTCTTCCAATTTTGACAATGAAGTTGTAATCACCTAAAAATTACACTTGAGTGCTACTTTAGACCATCTATTCATAACATAGCCATAAACCTATTTGAGGGCCTATTTTTTCACTTATTCAGCCTTCGTGCAGGCCACAGGCATCCCTAGTCATCCCTAAAGCAATCCCAGACCCTCATTCTTGCATCCTAGCCTTTTGTGCCTTAGGTTTTACAACTTACACACTAACATAATAATAGGGACAATATCACCACATGGATATAGTGTGCCATTATTTGCGTTATTGTCCTTACCCTCTTCTTTCATAAAATAGAGATATTCTCAAATCTTAAACCACCTAGGGTCACCCTAAACCTATTTTAACACCTTCACATGCACTAGATAGTATATATACATGACATTTACCCCTATAACCACTATATGGAAATGTTATATAAATTACACATATAAACTTAGAAAAAAATTATCCACAATTAAAGTTTTTAATCCATATTCTACCATGATTATACGTACTACCATCTACACTATTCTTATGCTCTGATTACTCATATTTCTAGTGTCAAGCACATTCAAACAACTCATGTCTATTATCATACTAGCTTCACTTATACTTACACCAACACTTAGGTGGTAAAAACTATATCAAACTTGGTCCCTCTTTAGTGTATTGGTATGTAGGCAAATCTCATCACAATGTGGTGTTGAGGATGTCCATCCTACCCCACTAACAAACAAATTTTTTTGTTTGTATCTACTAGATGCCCTAACAACATGGAGGACTATGTTTTGATCATAAAATAAGTTAGAATAGGTTATCCATATGGTTTCAAAACTCTTTCATGTATGAATAGGCTAGATAGACCCAGACATAAGTACACCTAGAAGTTTGGAACAATTTTACGTAGAGGACACTACCACCAAAATAGGGACACTAGTACCATATAACACTATTGTCCAATTAGGTCTCTACTATCAAGGAGGGATTTTCACATCTAAGTCTTATTTACAACACTCAAACTAGTGTCTGCCTTATTTTTTAGCCTTTGAGTCATCCATCTCAGTTAATTTCTAGCTAAGATCTCATTTACATTATTTATTGTTATTTTTGAAAAAATTAAAATTAGTCACTTGGTAACAAATCATAGGCTATATTTATTGCATATTTCTATCCTAATTTACCCTACTTATCTTTTTAACAACATAGGATTTACATTCTCTAACGCTAAAGAGGCTAAAATATTTGGTAAGCCTGACTTCATTTGAATTTTTTTCAAACCCTAACCTTATATGCTACTAGGGTTTGCATCCTTATTTTTTTATTTTCATTGGTTTTGATGATATTTTTAGATTTCATACATTATGTTATACCATCCCTATTTTACTATTTTTACTATATGCCATCTCAAAAAGCTATCTATATTCCCTGAAGAAGTAGTGCTAGGATTATTAGAAATCATATTGAGCATACTTAAATTCTTTTTGTTTGAGCTTATGTCATCGATAAAGGACTTGTTACAACTCCCATCATTGATCTTACAGAACATAGTTATGTAGATTTTAGTGATAATGCATCTAAAAATGAGCAATATAGTCAAGATCAAGATGATACACAAGTTTAGAATTGGGACACTCTCCCCCCACTTAATAATGAAAATCTAATTGTCAATAACAATGAAATTCTATAGAGATTCAAGGATATACTTATAGACTATCTCTATGACCATGGATAGATTTTATAATCCATAACAGAGATAAAGAACAAATCAAATAATTGTCAATCTTTTACTTCTTTAGATAATAACATTGTTACAAATACCTTGGGGCTAACTCAGCTAACACAACAACTAATTTTAACTCGATAACCTTCAGTGATAGCTACACCTCCTATGGATAGTTTCTCCTCTATAAATGTATAATTCCTTATGAATTAGGTTCATGCTCTATAGGCTAAGTTTTTGCATCTTGATCAAGGAGTTGTTAGGCCATCACATGCCTTAGATTCTCATGTTATTTTACATACACATTTGGCACGTCACATACAAACAACTTCTTTGCCATCTAGATTAGTGACACTTAATCTTACATTTTATGATGGTAAGGGTGACTCATAATACCCTATATAAGCTTTCTATGCACCATGTTTATATTACATGTCCAATGATTGGATCCTTACTAAGTTATTTCCACATAGTCTAAAGTACTATGCATTATAGTGGTTTCATGATATATCAAGTCAGTGAATCACTACATTCAATCCACTGGTAGATAGGTTTTAGCACACTTATTAATAAACATCAATGATAATATCTCACATTCTCAAGTATCACAACTTAAAAAGTCAAATGAGCCTA
Source organism: Torreya grandis (assembly GCA_037957365.1). NCBI lineage: Eukaryota > Viridiplantae > Streptophyta > Pinopsida > Cupressales > Taxaceae > Torreya > Torreya grandis. Next base: position 329,967 of record JARHVA010006087.1, read on the forward strand.
GTGGATAATACCTCTTGTGATATAAGACTTTATTGGCCAAATAGACTAGCCCCATAGAAAATAGAGATCTCCAGGACGTATTCAAATGGAGCCTACAAAAATTATTGCATGAAGATATCTTGTTCAAGAAGTTTCCAACCTTCATAGATTCATGCCACATAGTGAAAGAAAGAGAAGTCAATCTTCTCTCCATAGGAAAACTAAAATATATAAGGGTATTAGAATCGACTACTAAGAGTTTACGTAAACCTCCATACAAATTAAGGGTTACTAAAAATAAGAGTGATGCATCTGTAACAAAAAAAAAAGTGTGATTGCATGAAGATATTTAATGAAGATTTAGAGCCATCTCCTCCACTAGTTTTATCAGCTCCTCCATGTAAATTTTTCACTAACCTTATGAAATCCCTAGCACATGTTTTACAATAGATAATAGAATGTAATTTGATATCTCTCCCTCTAATCAAAGGGGTTGATATGACATGAACTCTTCAAAAAATTTACAATTCCAATACATTATGTGATAATCATTGGGTACTGATCCATTTAACAAATCGATGCATCACATTGAAACATAAGATACAAGATTTGATAGAGGCTAACATTATTAATGTTGGCACACCTAGAAAGGCACCAAAAGTTCAATAACTGGAAGATAATGTAAATAAAATATTCTTAGATGTATTTCTATATTATATAAAAAATTATGCAATGGGTACTTTAGGTGTTCAATACATATTTTAGGCACATCCACCACTAGCATCATATCACACTACTATAGAGGATGCACACCCACTACACAATATCATCGATGTTTACCATACTAAAGTTATACCTAGACCACTCATCACTTTATCATAATAGGAGATTGGTGATGATGATTTAGATTTGTATGCACTCTTTGTATGAGTCTACATAGATCATCATCTATTCAAAATGTTATGGTTGATAATGGGTTAGTATTAACGTATTCACTATCACACTTCTACAACATGTAGGGTATTCAGAGTAGGATATATATCGTATAGACATAATTATTACTGGATTAAATGGCCATGTTCAGATCTCCATTAGGGATATTATAATTCCATTATAGGTTGACCTAGTACATGTGCCCACTAAATTCGTAGTAGTTCATAGTGCAAGAACATTTGACATGTTATTTGACACACCTGACTAGTTTAGCCATAGACCTATCTTAGGGCTTATCTTCACACATATCCATCCTTCATGTGGGCCAAATGTGTCCCTAGTCACCCCTAAAGGAGTCTTAGACCCTAATTTTTACATATTATCCTTTCGTGCCTTGATTTTTTCCACATAGGCACTAGATCGATAATAATAAGGATAGGAGCACCAAATGGCATTAGTGTCCTAATATTATAACTAATATAATTTACATCCTTTCTCCATAAACATATATCTTTTAAAATATTTGACCACCTAGGGTTAGCCTAGACTATTTTTAACACTTGCATAAGCATTATAATAATATATACATGGATTTTAGATTTCTATGTACTAGACGAAAATGAGATGAAAATTACACATACAAACTTAGAATAATTTTTACACAGTTAAGGTTATCAATCCTTATTCTACCTAACTTCTAAATATTATCATCTACAACATTCCTAGGCTTAGATTTCTCATATTTCTAGTCTCAAGCACATTCAAAGAACTCAAGTATACAATCATATTAGATTCACTTGCACTTCTACCATCACTTAGGTGTGGATAACTACATCGAGATTGATCCCTCTTAAAAATTTTAGTATGTAGATAACTCTCATCACAATGAGGTGTTGAGGATATCCATCCTATGCCACTAAAAAACATGATTTTGTGATTGTATCAATTAGATGAGCTAATAACATGGAAGATTACATTTTTATCATAAAAATAGTAATAATAAGTCATCTATAGGGTTTAAAAACTTTCTCATGTAGAAACAAGCTTGACAAACCCAGACATAGGTGCACCTAGAAGTTTGAAATAGTTCTACATAAAGGACACTACTATTAAAATAAGGATAATAAAACCAAATGGTGTTACTATCTAGGAGAGATTTGACACCTAGATCCTATTTTAGAGACTCAAACGAACCTTTACCTCAGTTTTTAGCCTCTAGATCGTACATCTTACTCATTTTATAGCTATGTTCTTATTTACATTATTTATTTCTATTTTGAAAAAGGTTAAAATTATTTAATTATGTAAAAAATTAGTAGATATATTTAGTGCACATTTATATCCTAATTTAAAATACTCATATCTTTAAAAAAATTGGATTTGCATTCTGTATATCCTAAAAGGTTAAAATAGAAGTTTTTGAAGTATAAAATATTTGGATGGAGATGTGGATATATGATTGACACTTTCACAATGTGCCTTATTTGTATATGCAATATTGTTTTCAAGTGGTGTGATCATTATATTGAAATATTTATTTTTATTTTGAAACTCTTCTAAGGAAGTTTCAATAGTGGGTATTTATCTTGAAATGATTCACATCTTCACATGCACAAGTTGTATGTAGTTTTTATAAAATTTGCATAGTAAAACCATTAAAAGAGACTATGGGAGGTGGATAGAGATGAGTAAAATTTAAATGACCTATATTTTAAAGAATATAAACGGCCACCTTAACTCTTGTTATATTGAAAACATTGACCTCCTTCGAAGGAATGTTTCTATTAACACCTTACGTAAAGGTGAAAGGAAGAATAAAATAATCTATATAAACATAATTGCAGTCAATAAAGACAAAATAATTATAATAAAATCATAATGAATTTCAAAAATCCAAATTATGTTTTTAATCAAAATAAGTAGGTAAAAAAATCTCATATATTAATTTTAAAATACATAGACCTTTCGTCATATAAGACAAAATTACTAAAAATAGTAAATTTTAAATTTTAGAACATAAATATATTATTTTTGCAAAAACAATTATATTTTTTTATCTATTTAATATGTCTATAAAAATGATCAAAGAATTTAAAAATAGTTTTGATCCAAATATCAATGAATTACGGATTAAACCCACTATAAAAATCCCTAACTGTATTAAAGGGCTAAAGGTGAGAAAATTATCTATGTATGAAATCACAAAATTAGATGAATGAAATGATAGGATAAAAATTTAAGAAAGATATTTTGTCAAACAAAAATTAAAATTAAAATTAAAATTCTAAGAAAAACATCATAAACCTTGGATAGATGGTTTCATCAATGTTCAATGGTACACTAATATGTTCTAAACTAATTTTGGAATAATGGGTGAGATTAGTCCAATTAAGATATAAATTTTAATTATAATTCATATTAATAGATATGGCATTAAATTATACATCTCAATGTTAAAGACTAAGATTGATTCTTCAAATTTGATAAGTGTCATACATTAAATATAGAATGTACCAAGGAGATCAAGATACTTAATTTTTATTTTTAATTATCTAGGAGTGAATGTATTATATAATTTAAAATAAAGATACAAAACCATGTTTTTATTTCATTTCTATAACTCAATCACAATTTGTGTTGGGTCAGTTTCATTGACATGTGTGAATGTAGGGTATAGTGACTGTATGGTCACCAATGACTATTTTTTATTTATTTGGGTTTTTTATCCTAAATAATGATCATCCACATAACTCCACAAATTAGTATCCTTTGCCTTACAACCTTATATGTGATTTTGGTGAATATAAATATGAAAAATCATAGAAAGTGTAGTGGTTAAAGCTAATGCCAATCACCCACATTTGTTAATTTTTCACTACCTAGTATCAATTATTTAGAAGAAGGAAGTTGAATGACACATATTTCTTCCACCTAATTTTAATACAAAAATTTTATCCATCTGTGTACATATGAAGATAATGATGTGGATATGATGCTTGAAAATTATTTGTTTTACTTATATTTAGGGAGCTTTAAACATGGCTTATGACTGATCCTAGTGATAAGTTTGAAATTCAAGAATAATACCGAATATTTTATAAGGGTGTTATAGTATAAAGATATATATCAAATAAGTGCCAAGTATGTTATGCATGATGCCTTTAATCTTTTATATATGAAGGTAACTAAATATGTTCTCACACCAAATGCCATGTTAGGGTGAAGGGCTAACACTAGAAATGGGTTTGATTTTATAAAATAAACATTTTTAGGATCGAATCAATTTCAACCACCTCTTTCATTATCAAACAGTGGTATAAACAAGATTTGAAGCAACTAAAATAAGTTTGAGCAGGCTGAATTGATAATATGGAGATTTCTATGCTTGATATTTAACATGACTAGAAAACATAGTGATGCTATTTTTGGTGTGTATTAGTAGAAAATAAGGGTTGATTGATAAAATAACATGTGTGTGTTTGTGTGAAATAATGGTATATTATGACATTTTTTTGAGTTCTCAAGCCATACATGGTGAATGTATGTAAATATTATCATTATAGAGTAACGAAGACCATATTTTAGTATATACATTCGTAATATATGTATTTTTATTCCTTAAAACAAAAACATTGAAAGTTAGTTATAAAACTATGTTTTTTTTTTATCATAATACATGAGTTCATTTTGGTTTTCCTAGTTCTATGTTTCTGAGTAGGAGTCAACATTTCTTGGGAAGTTCTAGGCCACACTATACGAGAATATGGATTCTAAGCTCAAATGGTCTTCTTATATTCACTAATAAATTGATGGGAAAATTGAGGTTATGGAAAAAACTTCTACAACACCTGAGATGGTATCTTGGGATGAGTATATTGTGTATATTGAACATTTCTACAATAAGTTAATATAATATTCTACTAGTAGATATATTTTTTAAACTTGTTATCGGTACTTACCTCTATGTGTATTTCATGTTGTTTTGAGACAAACATACAAATGAAAATGTGAAAGTGGATCTATATGTCCATAAAGTAGAAAATTTAATTTATAATATTAAGAAAAATCACCCCTAAGTGTAGGATAGGTTCTATGGCTAAAAACCCAAGTACAAATCAAGACATGATCAACATAGGATTAAACATTGTTTGCTTATTAGAGATAAGGTATGCTTGTAATTTTTTTTTTTTTTTTTTGTGTGTGTGTGTGTGTCTATATATATATATATATATATATATATATATATATATATATATATCATCCAAGATATTTATCAGAATATTATGTATCTAAGGCATGGTCCATTTCAAATTATGGAACAAATGAAAAATAATGATTTTAGACTTTATTTGCTTCCTTGTACCAAGATATGTTCAGTTGTTAATGTTGAGAAGTTATGTGTTTTTTATCTTTATATGTTAGAGAATGAAGATGAAGGATTTTTTTCTCTTTTAATTGAATTCCTCATACTAGATAATCAATTGGGTTTTGAGGAGGAATTTTTTTTGTTAAATATGTAAAAGACAACATCAAGAGGAGTTAAGAACATTGGTTGGTTATATTACAAGCTCAATTTTCTAAAAAGGCCAAATGGTATTCCAAATAATATGTATATAAAACATTTTACTCACAAATATAATTACTAACAATTTTTGGGATATAAAAGCCTCAAATAGGGGAAGTTTAATGAAAATTTGGATCTTAATGTACTTTTCATGTGTAATATATGTTTTAAATATGCCCAATTATATGTAGTTTATGATTGTAAGACATTGTATATTCAAAACATTAGATCACATATATTATTGTGTCCAATTCAATGTGGAATTTATTTATATGTATTCATAATTTGTAATACATTCTATATTCAAAACATTATATCATATATATTATTGTAGCTAGTTCAATGTGGGAGTTTTCTATATGTCTACATAATGATGAAGTCAGTGTATTTAAGCTCATGAAATGGAGGATACTATTATAGGTATAGGAAAAAACCTCAATGATTATTTAACTATTGTTATGTGATTGGTTATTATGTAATCAACTTAGTAGTTACAAACTCACTAGTCTATATACAATGATAGTTTATCCACCATAGAAAACCCTAATGTTGAACATTTGGAAACATTTATTATTCTCATGATTGGTTCACTTAAGTTTATTGATAGAATCCAACTATGATAAATCATTGATATAAGTCTTAAACAAGGACAAAGTTATAAAAAATGAAATGTCTACATGTTAAATTCACATTATAAATATCAATCATGAGTATTTGTTCTTGTTTTCTCATTGTTTCTTGGTTGTCTAATGTTAATTAAATTATTTGGAGTACAAAGGAGTGTTTGATAAGTATATATCAATATTGTCACATAAGAGCCATGTTAGTGAAGCTAAGAGTGGAATATCCACCTAATTTATAGATTAATTATGCCAAATGGATCCCTAGGGTCATTGAAGGTAAGTAACATTACATAATTATTGTCAGGAACTACCTCTCATTTGTTAGGTTTTAGAGAATATTATAATAAAATAACTTGGGGTTCCAATCCTTACTCATTATTTTGCATATCAAAATTATAGGTACCTTTTTATATATAATAATATGTATGGTTTAATAAATCATTAAGCCATTAGTTTGGAATAGGGATGAATTTAGAATAAATATTTCTATTAATTTCCACTTGTTATGGTTGTCACATTTTATTATTCCTAATGGAGAACCCTTGGTAGATATTCCTATAATATAATTCATTTGCATCTTCTATGAAGGCATTCGTGACTGATAAAACTAAAATATATAAATAGAAACTCAAAATAAAAAAAACCTATTACTCTAAGCTTCACATAAACATTAGTTCAAGAAATGAAAGAGAACAAATAATAACATATTACCTAACTTACCATGTGAAGACTTATCTTTTGTTGGATATATGTGCTAATGATATTTGGATTGTGGTTGGTTAATAGAGTTGCATGTGAGAATTATAGAAGTGTTTCAAAGACATGATGGTTGATTGATTTTTTGGTTGATTGATCTCAAATTCTCATGTTATCTCTAGGTTATAATGTGTTCATCTTAACAATGAAAAATGAATGATACATTTATATATTTATTTGATGGATGATGAATGGATAGGATAAATCCATATGTATTTGATACTTTTGATTTTGAATGGTTGAAAATTGGTGTATGAATCAAATAAATTTAAGTAGGAATCTATGAATTTATGATTTGGGTGAGCAAGTTTAGGGCACTGATGTGGTCGATGAGGAAGTTAAGGAAATTGGTTGACTAGGTTGAATAATCAAATGAAAGGACTAAATGGGTAAGTGAGATGGATAAATGAATTAAATGAGTTATTTAGATTGGGATAATGATCCATAATTAGTTAATTAATTAAAGTGTAATGTTAATGAGACTATATTAGGGGACGTGTCATAATTAGGCTAATAACTATCCATTTTTTTACAATGAATGATTTAGTTATGATAAATGATGAGTGATGAATGTTGATGATAGTATACTAGTGACAAAAGTAAGGTTATAAACTTAGGGTGTCTATATTTTCCATTCTTTAAAATGGCATTGCGAGTAGAATAAGTAGTTGTGTTTAAAGAAAAGATAAAAGTATAAGGAAAATGGGTGTGTGTAGTAGGGTTACCATAATGTCATGGTTAATTAGGGATATTATTTAGATATGATTACTTATGATGCCCCATAAATAGGGAATATAGGTATTGAAGACACAAATGGGATCTCATAATAAGAAAACTATATGAAATATAAAGATGAGGGGTTTAAATTAAGTAGTACAAATTGAATACATAGAGTGGTTGGATGCACATTTTTTGACTGAGTATGATGATGTTTGAGTGGATATTATGGTTGGATAACATTAATTCACTTTATATAATGATTGTTTGCTTTGATTTGGTGTGAGTTTCCAGAATCAATTATAGATGAGAGGGGGATGGATTGAGAATTATATATCCCAATAAGGCTATGATATTTAGAACTCCCCATTGAGTGATATATGTGAAAGTCTTAGGTTAGGAAAGATATATCATAATAAAATTATGATCATGAATTCAATTCATCATTTGGATGTGCAAACTTAAATCAAGGAGTTAACTAAGTGTGTTGATTGATGATGTGATGACGAAGGCTCATGTTTATGAATATGATGGATTTTATATGTTGTTATATATTTATGTGTTGATTTGATGAATGGATTAATCCCACTATTGTATTATTAGGGACCATTTTGATTAAATTGTACACATTAATATTCAAGCTCCAAATAAAACTATTAGAGGAACTTTTAAATTACTCATTTTTTTTATAATTTCAAATTCTCTCCAATTCAACATATGGAGAATAAATCCAAATTATTAAAATAACCATAGTATAAATTTTTTGAAATATATGTTTTTTTTAACATTATCTCTAGTCTAGTTTAGGGTGCATAAGTCTATATTATATAAGATGGTCCTTTATTTATGATGTATACTTATTAAATGATATGGATTTTGAGTTAGTTATGCATTGTTTGAATGAATGTTAAAGTTTTAATATTATTAGTAGATCCCATTTAAGAATTATATATAACCTTAGTCTTGTACACTTATGAAATATCTATCATGGATGTACCTTCAACTTCTATACCTTTCCCATTGCCAAAAGGCTCGAGTATACTGAATAAACTATCTTATTTATTCTCATTGCTTATATCCTAGTTTGAATAATGATATTTTTTATGACTCAAACCTTGTATCAAACTCAAAATGCTACAAACCTACTTATCTTCTATCTCTAAAATTTTTGAACGTGCACCAATTTTCTGAATATCTACAAACTTGCATCCCAATCAAATGCCTAGGTTGATATAAGTGTCCAGCTCCCTAAGATAATTTCATTTGCATATGAAACATATACCTATGGATATTATAAGTTAATTTATGTGATATATTATCTAAATCAATTGCTATAAATATAATACCAATCCTAGTTCATTCCTAACCTACAAATGCATTACCTCTCACAAGGCAACTTACTAAAAATGTTCAATCAAGTATTCAAGTGACTAAAGCTTACATGTTTTCACCTATTTCCATATTATTCATTGGGATAACATATTTGTAGATCTAATATACTGAAAGAGAATACCAAGAGACATGTTTTCCAAGTTACAATCTAGGTCATTATTGTACTTTCCTATCACACATTGCATGATTCACTCACAAGCAAACATGTAGGGGATAACTACATAAATTTGAGGCCCCATTCAGATTATTATCTATGTATTAATTATTCATTGTCAATTGCATCATGTTTTAGCTATTATTTTATACTATACACTTATATTTCAGCTAGATAGTAGGGTCAACATAATAGGTGTAGGTTAATGGAAGTGTTTATAACTACAATGCTATGATTTATAGAATCAAACAATTGACTGAAAATCAAATTATAGTTTAAGTTTTACATGTTCGAGATCTAGATTTGTATTATCATTAAAATCAACTAAGTATTTTTTTCATTATCATTGTAATATCTAGCATAGTTGTACTTTTCATGTAAGCATTTATTAGCATACTAAATTTAGTATATGTTTTATCTATGTTTTGAGAAATAATTTGATTAATTTTAAGATATTATACCATGATTTACCTTGGGATATCTCTTCCCCCTTTAACAATATATTACCCATATCTAGATTTTATGGTTAAACATTTGGTGAACACAATTTCTATGAATGTAAAGTTTTTTGATTCCTAAGGTTTTCATTTAGATAGGGTTTCAAATTGCTGTAATTTTTAATTTTTGGTTTATATTATTTTGCATGTAACCAAGGTGTTTCCCTAAATTGAAAGGTGAGCCTATTGAATATATTGATCTTTTCCTCATACCACCTAAGATGTCTAAAATTAATGAGGGACTTAATCCTATTTATATGGTGATACTAAACCTAAAAATTGAACAATATATTGATTAGGTTGTCATAGAAGAGGGTTATAATAATGAAAAACATGAATCTAACGAAAATAATGAACATGATAAAATAAAAAAATAACAAGTGAAAGATATTGCATTATTTCATCAGCACAATCATCAAAATCCTGAGGCCTTTGATGAGATTATAAAAATAGTAATGGAAACTAAGAAATAAAAATGCATAATTGAAACATCACATCCTTTGAATACTTAATTCATCCATATATATGGTGTGGTCATGAGTTATTTATACCTTTACTCCTTGAGTATCAAAATTATATGTGTGCATCTATTATGGGGTTAACAAATGCTTCAAATCAATTTCTAGTGCCAATTACTATTTCTTTTAAAACCTTATTTACATCTCTTTTTTTGAATAATAAATTCATTCAAATATCTTTAAGATAAACTTTTGGTTCACTTATCTATTATAATTTCCAAAAATGTTTCTTATGCAAAAATTTTAAAGATCAAAAAAGATACTAATGAAAATATTGATGACTATGTCTTGAAACCTAATACAATGTTGGCTAAAATGACAAATCCTATGGTAGATAAATATCTTAAATACATTTTAAATTATTTTTTTCTTGATCCTTTATGAAAATCCATTGAATTCAAAAAGTTCAAATTTTTAGACGATTTGTGCCATATTATTTGTGATCATGAAACAAAACTTATATCATCAAAAAAAACTTAAGTATATAGAACATAAACTAACTACATTTACATATAATAACAATTTTACTATAAAAATAAGTTATAAGGTTATACCATTTAAATCCTATAAAGGAAACATGCATATGATTAATGTGGTGTCACAACCACCTAATTGACTTGTGTTATCAAATGCACCATAGATACAATTTTCATGTTTACTTGGGTTTCCTATCTCTCCCTTGTCCTATACAATTTGATATCAGTAAAGTCCTAAATTAAGGGTATTATGTGAATTCTTATTATCACTATCATCAAGGCCATGCACATTATAAAAACATATGTTTTACCTTTAATGATTATATACAGGACCTCATTGAAGAATAAAATATTACACTTGATGATACTATAAAGGGACTAGGTTAAAAACCTACTGATCACCTTAAATACCATTACAATGTCGTCCAAAGAAGTTATAGAAGTACAAATGGCATATAATATACAACCTCCTCCATCTCATTATGATCATCCATTGGATGTTAATATTTCTACCTATATTTGGTATATAACTCATATATTTTAGAGACATTCTATTACTTTTAATGATAGTGAGATTAGGGATGATGACTCAAATATTCACCATTTATTCATTCGACCATACCTTGACCACCAACCTATACATAGTTTTATGATTGATAATGGTGTAAATAATAACCTTTTTACTATGAGATTACTTAAATATTTGGGTTACACAAATCATAATTTACATCCTTGGACCAAATAAATTAATGAATTTGATGAGACCTCACAATTGATTCTTGATAAAATTGACTTATTTTTATAGGTGGGTCCCTCACATGTGGTTACTAACATATCAGGTATACCTTCAATTTTTATATTTGATATGTTATTTGAATGACCTTGGATACATACACTCCTAAAAATATCTTACACACTGCATGGGTGTGTTAAATACATTCATGCCAATGGGGTAATTATAATTTATAGAAGGGTAGATGCAAGATAATAGGGGACAAAAGGGGGTATAAAGAGACACCTTTTCCTCTGAAAATAACAATAGTTGAATTGGGATAAAAGGTTAGAGACACTTCAAAAAAGAATTTGATAATGACATAAGAACATGAATTATGAAATTTTTAATGTATTTCTAAATATATAATTTTTTAAATACCCAGATGATAAAAGTGTGTAAAATAGATGAATTTATGACAATAGGTTGGTCACCTTTTGTGAAAAGATAGGGAGATTGCATGTGTATGAACATACTTTCTATAGTAAATGAATGGATTTTTTTAATAAACTTCATATATGGATAGGTGAAATGTCAAAGATTGTTGAGAATATTTATTATTAATTTTTTACTCTAAAAATACAAATTTTAAATAATTTTACAAGTTAATATAGCTATAAAATTGAAACTATAAGTGTATGAACATAAATTTTTGACCTTAATTTCATGGAAATCTTTTTTTTAACATATTTGACAATTTATAAATTGTTGATATATAAGTTTTATAAGTGTCTGATTAATATTAAAAAATTATAAGGGATTTTGCGACGATATGTATATAATCCATAATGAGATATGTTATGTATAAATTAGGTAATAATTATAAATAATATTCTAACATTAAAAAATTATATATTCTAAAACTACACTTTCTCCTCTATAAACCCATATATTATTATTTTTTAAATAATAAAATTTGTTTGATCAGATGTGTTGACAAAGATGAAAAAGACTCCTAAATTTCTTAGAAACTATGTGGATTGCTCATGACTAGTTTCAAGCTAGGTCCCAACTTCCCCAAGCATGAACCCAAGGAAAATTTGGAGGGAAAATGCAAAAATATATTGAAATATGAAAAGGGTGTATGCCCTTTCCAAAGATGCACACCCTTTACAAATGGCATATGTTCTTTGCCAGATACATTTTAATTTTCTATTTTTTTCAATTATAGCTAATTTTGTATGCACTTTGGAAATACATTTTTTTCTATTTTTTGTAATTATAATAATTTTTTATTTGTGTATGAAGATGTGTATGTGTTTTTTTCTATGGTTTTGTTTCCATGTGTAGGCTGAGGTTTTTATTTTTGTTATGTTGTTGATTTTTTATTTGTGTTTGGAAGGATATATTTAGTGAAATAAATGTATGTATAAGTTTACATTAAATTTTATATTACATTTTATATTCTTATACTTTAAATTTATTTTACTAAATGTAATAAATTAGGGCCACTCTACATATTATGAAATTGAATTTATAGTTGTATGAGTTACCATTTAGAATTTAGTTTTTTGAAATCTAATCTGTTCAATACCTAGTTTTTAGAATTTTAGGATTGGAAGATAGAATGAGAAATGAGGTTTAAAATCATGTTATGTATGTAATAGATATATACCATTTATTACTCCCCACATTTTACCTAATTGAGTATGTCCTACCTACTTTACCTACTTGAGTATTCCCTACCCTATTGAATACATAATCTTCATGGTGGAATCCTAAATAATTTATGGGATTTTCAATCAATGGGTCTATCAATATGCATGAATTACTACCCTATATCATGTAACTTGTAACATACCTATATTCATGATAGGGTCACTAATACATGACATATATCACACATCTATTTTATATATTTATACATTCATTCATACATGACATCTACTTATAGTGATGATACGATAACTTATACTATATATGAATGTATCCACTCACCCAAATAGACTCCATTCAAAATAAAATAAATAAAGAAACCTTTAAAAATTCCTTATAAAAAGATACCATTCAATATAAATTAAATTTTAGATAAATGGTGAATTCATGCATTCCTTGATTCCAATCTCATGCATTATTCCAAAGTCATGTAGAATAAATTCATATTCTAGCACTCCAAATTCACATAAGATAATCCATCATTAACCCTCATCATCCATAATCACTCCATCACTAACAAGTTCATATTCATTTATTATCCCTATTCACTTGCTCATTGGTTCTCATTGTCCCTCATTATCCCTAATCACTCCCTAATTGGCTATCATCATCCTACATTGTTATTAATCACTCCCACATCATCTCTCATTATCATTGGTCATCCATAAACACTCCCTCATCAACCCTCATCAACCCTAATCATACCTAATCACTCTCTCACCATCCCTCATAATCCATCATCATCCCTAATGAATACCTCATTAACCATCATCATTTCTTAGCATCCCTAGTCAATCCTTCATCATCTATCATTATTTCTTATAATCCTTAATCACTCCATCATGAATCCTCATCATCCTTAATCATCCCTACTAACCACCTCCTCTTATGTCCTCGTCCCTCATTGTCCTTAACCATTACCTCATTGGACCTCATTGTACCTAATCACTCCATCATCACTAGTTACGCCTACATCTAGTAGAGTGTGTTTAAATCCAGTAGTCAATAAAACTTTGATTTAGACTAAATAATATATTTTTAGATGAATCTTGGGTGGTTTTTTTATTCTTTTTTTTATTATTGTAATGCACTAGGTTGATTAATCTCATTCATGTTTAGTATCTTAAGTAGGGTCATTATGGATTACTCTAGGGAGATTATACTAGAGTGATTAGTGTTCAAACATTATGATATTTAGTGTTTAGGGTTTTACCTTTTAAGTTTAATGGTTTAGGTGTCAATGGAGTGTATTATGGTGATTTAGGGTTTTGGGTTTGGTGTCAAGTTTAAGTGTTTAAGGTTTAATGGATTGGAGTTTAGGATTTAGGTTTTAAGGTTTAGGATTCAAGATTTAATGTTTAGTTTTAATTATTTAAGGTTCTTTATTTAGGGTTTAGGGTGAGGTTTTAGGGTTCAAGGTCTATATTTTAGTGTTTGGGTTTAGTTTTTTGGGTTCTACCATTTAGGTTTTAAGGTTTAGGATTTAGGGTTTTGTGTTTGGTGTCAAGTTTAAGTATTTAAGATTTAGGGTTTAATAGATTAGAGATTGGGATTGGAGTTTAGGATTTGGGATATATGCTTCAAGGTTTAGGATTTAGGGTTTAAGGTTTAGCGCTCATTGTTTAAGGTTTAGTTTTTAGCATTTATGGTGATGATTTAGGATTTAAGGTCTATATTTTATTATTTGGGGTTGGTTATTTGGGTTCTATCATTTTCGTTTAAGGTTTAGGATTTATGTTTTTAGGATTTAGGGTTTATGGTTTTGAGTTTAAATATTTATGATTATGGGTTTGTGGTTTTGGGTTCAACTTTCAAATTTTAAGTTTTAATGTTTTCATTTTTAGGATTAGAATTTAAGGCTAAGAGTTTAGGGGTCAAGGTTTAGGGTTTAAGGTTTAGGATATAGGGTTTAGGGTTTAGTGTTTAGGGTTTAACATTATTAATTTTTAATTTTGTCTAGGGTTTAGTGTTTAAAATTATAGGTATAAGGTTAAGGGTTTTTGTTTTAGTGTTTAGGATTTAGGATTTTAGGTTTAGCGTTAAGAGCTTACATTTACATTTTAGGCTTTATTGTCTAGGGTATAAAGTATAGGGTTTAATGTTTTAAGTTTTTATGTTTAGGTTATATAGTTTAGGTTTTATGGATTATTGTTTTGGTTTTAGGGATAGTGTATTAGGGTTATCCATTCAAGGTTTACATATTAGGATCTAGGTTTTAGGTATATTATATAATGCTCATGTTTCAAGGTTTATGACTTAGGGTTTAGAATTTAACATTTATGTTTCAATGCTTAGGGTTTCAAGTTTAGGGTTTGGAGTTAATGGTTTAAGTGAAATGGAGTTTACTATGATGATTAGTTCCTTTTGTGTCTAATATGAGTGATTGTATCATGACCACAAGATGATGTCATGTATGGGTAACTACATACCTACATGTAATACCATTTATATGGTAGATGTAAAGTATGAATGACTATATCATTAAATATTTGTGTGTGTGTGTGTGTGTGTGTGTGTGTGTGTGTGTGTGTGTGTGTGTGTGTGTGTGTGTGTGTGTGTGTGTGTGTGTGTGTGCGTGTGTGTGTGTGTTATATAGGTTGCATTCTAAACTCTAATTTTAATTATGTATATTGATATGCCCATTAATTAAAGTTCATTTTCTAAGTTAATAACAATGTTGCTAAGAAGATTTTAAGTCAAAGATAACAAACTCCAAGTATAGTACATATCCAATATCTTGATTAAATTCAAAAATATTAAAAATAAGGATTTAAAGGTCATAATAGTCTTAGAAAGTGAATAACTTCATCAGTACAAGTAGAGTTGATAGTCTATCAAGAAAAACTAGGGGTCTATGTAGTCCAAATAATCATTGTATTAAGAATAAAAGGTGTGTTGTTACTTAATTTGTTGGAAACATAACTACTAAGAGGGGAGGTTAGTCACTCTTTAAAAACATTTACAACATTACGTTATCATTCATGAACTATCAAAATAATATAGTGAATTAGCAACAAATTAAGATCCAAGAGCATGAGATAAGGGCATAACACACAAAACACTTATTTGAGTGGGAGAACCTCATGGGGAAGAAAATCCAATGATGATGCAAATGAACTACTATCCTATAAGTTAAAGATCAAGTTATCATGAAGAACTAACTTCACTTGGAACACCAACCCCAACTAGCTAAGCACCAACTTGACTAAGCTTTATAAAGTACCCACTTGTAAGTAGGCACCGACCCGCTAGATAACACAACACCAAATCACCCACCTCAAACCTTTGATCACCTTTTGAACCCTTTATTTCTCATATAATAGATAATGATCTCCTTCTTCATCTATTCCCACACTTCTATCCTTCTCAAGCTTGTCACTAGTCTTCTTCACTTAATTAGGTCTCTTCAAGATAGATTGGGTCATTTTACCTTGATTTTCATCTACAATATCCCTATTATATATTCATGATAGTTTATACATACCATGATGATGTTATATAATACCTCATTTATCTCTTCAAGAAACTACATCTTCTACTTCAACTCTCATACTTTCTAACAAGGTCTCTTAATGTAATGACCAACATCATGACTAGATGTATCAATCACTTCAAGCTTGATAACTAACCTTGAAACACTCCTTGATGCTTATAAAACTTGTTCACATGCCTTTAATTCTCCTTAGAAATTATATTCAAACCATAGATAGGCATCTTTAGAGCATACTTGGACATGTCTTCCAAGATTCATTAGAACATCCTCGGATCTTTATCATAACGTCTTTGGAGCTACCTAGGTAGATCGTCATAGTCACCTATCAGATCTTCAGAGCTTAAATAGAACACCTTAGTAGTTTGTTAGATCATATTTAGATCTACTTATGCAAATATTTGAATCTCGATTAAGGATATTTGTAGCTCACTGTGTTTTATGCCAATTCTTCAAAACTATTGATGACTTCTCAAAACAATCCCACCATAGAGATGTACCTCTGTATGCAAAACTTCACCTTAAACTTGACATCAACCTCAGAAGAATCATTACGTGGCATTCAAATTCTCTCTCAATAGAGATACATCAGGTTTCCTTCAAATTATCTTTTTCCACTTGTCTTCCTTATCATATGAGGCATACAATCTCATACCCCACACACCATGCATCTTGACATCAATGACATCAACCTTAACATCAATGACAACACTTATCAACGTAATTTTTTGTATTAATAAATTTATTACACAAGTAAATGAAATCCAACTTATTTTTAAGAGAAATTATAATTTATCCAAGGTTCATTCCATTGAAACCTTCTAAAGTCTATTTTCTATGTATCTATAATCACTAGTTGTCTCTTATATCACATAGAAAAAATTACATGAGTTTGTTTAGAATATTAGAGAAGTTGAGGGATGTATTCAAAGACTATCTTCCAAGTGTTAGTTCTTTAAAATAGTCTTCACATTGTATGAATAATAAACTTGTAGCCATCAATCTAT
>JARHVA010006087.1:352500-505000 GCA_037957365.1 Torreya grandis
CCTCACCATTTTTATATTTTGTATTGACTTGGTCCATTCACACTCACTAGGTTATAAGTATGTTTGGGTTGGAGGACTAAGCTAATCTCAACTATCGAGTGACAACTCAAATTTTTTCCAAGGTTTGGGCCATGTGTCCTCTAATCTCTCCATATATAGTTTGTTAGGATTATATTTTAAATTTGTGTAAAATTTGGTATTTACTGAGAGGTAAATAGTAATTAGTTTTTAGTAATCATATGGTTAATATGGTAAGTTAAAATATTATATTATTATGATATATTGTTATTTGTTATAACAATATATCATAATAGGTCTTCTTAATTAGTGGGATTCAGGTGCGATAAAATGGTGAAGAAGCTATAGGATGTTATTCCTATAATATTTATTATTCCCAATTATTTTTTAATGAGAAAATTTATTATATGAAAAAAAAATCTAGTGTTTTTTGAGAAATCCACTTGTGTTTGGCTCTATTATTACAAAATGGTATTTACTTAATCCTACATAGATCTATATAAAAATTATCATTTTGTATTATATAAATGTATTATCTTGTCCATAATAAGAGTTTAAATGGTTTTTTAAGGGGTACCAATCGGTTCTTACCCCTAGAAATGAGAGACATGTTCCTAGTTTTTTCATCTAGGTCTGTTATGCCAAGTTCAAACTACACACTAACATATCCCATGTAATTTTAATTAGTGGAAGGTGTTAATGTGTTAAAATATTCATGTATGGAAAACCATTTTATTTTTAGAATCCAAAAAAAAGTGGAGATCCTGCTACTTGCATCAAGCTTACTGATATGTGTTCCACACCTGTCAACAGTTTGGCATAGATAATATATGTAATATCTATGTGTTAGATATATGAGTCAGCAACACATATTTAAGCTTTCACCACTTGGTATACCATATGATAATTAATTTTTGTATATTTTTGTGTATTAATTCATCCATGCATCCTAAGATTATAGGATAACCATTGATCTCATCTAAAATCTATCAAGTTGTGGAGAAATATCCTAAATAGATATATGGTTGCATTCAACATTCAAATACATGGTTTTGAATTTGATTCTTCTCTATGAAAGCTATTACATAGTGTCTTCATTATGTAGTTATTCAAATTTTGCCAAGACTTATGACACCTTGCCTTCACCATATACCTTAGTCAAGTAGATCCATCATATTCTATCATTCATATCTGTAGATCATGATTATTGTTTGTGGATTTACTTTATCATCTAAGTCTCTAGGTTTGGTTATTATTTTGATTAAGTTATTATTTAATTTAGTTATAAGTAATTTCAATTGTATGTATTTATTTCAAATTATGTCCATAGAGTCATATAGTTTATATGAAAAGACTTTTATCTTTTAGTGTGGTTAATACCATAATTTTATTTATTATTTATAAATGAGTTGTTTTTTTTTAATTCTTTTAGGTGTTTGTTTTTCAAGTTTAAAAGTTGTCAATACTAATGTTTTAGTCATGTTTCTATTTATTATTTCAAAAGAGTCTTTATTTTATGTCAAAATAATTGATAATTCCAATATCAATATTAGTGTCAAATTAAAAATCAAAAGTGTCATATTTAAAGTGTTATCCAAAAATTAAAAATTAAAAATGAGTCAAAATTTAATATCATTTAGGTTTAGGTATAGTATAGAGTCATTGTCAAAAATTTTAAAATGAAAAACCTTATGGATGCATTATTGCTTGTACACAACATCCAAAAAAATAGGGGGTTCGAATTTCTATGGAAAAAACCAATAGAGAACCTATAAAAACCATTGGAGCATCTCAACGATAAATTTTATAAGTAAGAAGTATCCCATAATGGAGGATAGAGGATACATGGATTTTGGAGGTCTTAAAATGACCTCTCATCAATCACCAATGACGGGGCTACATCAATATTTTAGTGAGTTATGTGTGTGTGATTTTCAAATTTTTCCACTATGTGTGTTTACAAATAAAGAACAGAATAATAATTCTATTCATGTAATGTAATTTGTGTATAATTAAAAGCATGATTCCCTTATGTGAAAATATTATGAAAAGATAGAAAGAACCAATGTAAGTTAGTTCATGGATTTAGAAAGGGTTTGTGGTAGATCTAGAAAACCATAAGAGGTTAATAGTGTTTTGACAATAGATAGGAGAGTAGATATTGTTGAGATACCATGACTACCTTACTTCTTTATGGATATGACCCTTAAGGACACATCTATTATGGTCACATAATGTAATGTGGGATGTGTTCTTTCATATAAAGTAGTCATGTGTAACGAGATTATGATAGTAGTATGCAAACCTAAGAGTATGTGTTGGCATATAGTTTTGTTTGTTATGTTCATGTCGAGGTTTTTGGTAAAATTCAAAACATGGGAGGACTAAGGCTCTCTTTGTATCAAGGTCATGAGCCAAATATGGCATGCTACAAGAGGTGAGCATACTATAGATAAGAGTGTGAATTTTTTTTCACCATGTAAAAACTATGCTGAGAATGTTAGGATTAGATTTTATATTTGTGTACAATTGGGTATTTACCAAGAGGTAAATAGCAAGAGTTAATATTTTCCAAGAGGTAAATATTAATTACTTGTTAGTAACTGTATGGTTAATATGGTAAGTTAGAATATTATATTGTTATGATATACTACTATTTGTTATAATAATATATCGTAATAGGTTTTATTAATTAGTGGGATTAGGGAGTGATAAAATGGTGGAAAATTTATAAGATGCTATTCCTATAAATATTATTATTTCTTAATGTCTGTTAATGAGAAAAATTAGTATATGTAGATATAATATAATATAGTTTTTTGAGGAATCCACATGTATTCTACTCTATTATTCTAAAATGGTATTTGCTTAATCCTTCATTGATCTATAACAAGCTTATCATATTTATATATATTAACATTACATATTTTATATTATTTACTATAATCAATTTCAAATATTCACAGTGATACTTACTTCAAATCAAATTACCAAAAGTTAAGATGGTTGCATTAAGATGTGTACTCCTAAACCTTGATCTCTTTCAATTTCGATCATTTCAATGATTTAAATTTAAGATTATTTGCACTAATTATTTACATTAACATTCCCTTGGATTTAGGTCATTCAATCAAAGGTAAGGTGTCCTATACATACCTAGGTAAACATTTCATTTCCTTTAAACTAGTAATTTTATTACTAGATTAAAGGGGGTAAATGTCGAAACTATTTTTGAATTATTTAACACATCAGTCTTTTACACTTTGAAAATACATATGATATATGTACCTTCATATTTAAGACCTTTCCCACTACCAAAAGGCTAACATACACTATCTTCTATGTTTACATGGTTGATCTCTTAGTCGGACCAATGTTATTTCTAATGATTCAAACCTTTTATCATGCTTATAATTCTATAAACCTGCTTATCTTTTGTCTCTAAAAATTTTGAACCTAAACTTATTTTCCAACTACCCAAACACTTGCATTTCAGTCAAACACCTACATCAATGTACATGTTTTATCTCGATGTAAGTGTCTACTATGGTAACGCCATCTAATTTTAAAATAAAATGTATACCAATGGTTATCCTAAGTGATTTTATATGACAATGGATTGGAATAAATATAAGATCAATCCTCATTCATTTTTAGCCTAATAAATTTTTATCTCTCATAAATAAACTTACCAAAAGCATTTAATCAAGAATTGAAGTTTAAATATCAATCATAAAGACATCGAATCTATAGGTTTCAAGTACTAAAAGAGTATCCCAAGAGCCATATTTTCCATGTTACAATCTAGGTCCCTATTTTACTTGTTTATCACACATTGCATGTTTTACACACAAGCCAACATGTACGAGATAACTACATAATATTGATTCCCTCTTCATAGCATTGGATATATTAGTAATGCTCATTGATAGAGGGTCTTTGAGGTATGTGAACACTGCATTCCCACTAACCCATTATTCTAACAACCAGTATGAATATCAAGAGCTAGGGTTTTTCTATTTGATAAGGAGTGATAGTCCATGACCCAAATCTACATTCACCAAACTGAAGGTGGCATAGAACCTTAAACAATCTAGGTGGATTGATTTAGTTTTAGTAGCTATTATATACTAGCCACTTACATCCAAACCAAACAATAGCTTCAACTCAAACAACCCAATTTGATGTAAGTGTCCTTGGATAAAGAGGAACAATTTACAAAATCATCTAACTAATCTATCATCTATATCGAGTCTAATTTGAACCTATTCTAGATATATATCTATGTTAGCATCATATTCAATTATCTTATTGTCATTATCAGTACAGTTTCTAACATAGTTTTACTTTCCATTTTAGCATATCTCATCATAATAAATTTAGTATATATTTTATGTGATTTTCGTAAATAATTGGACTACTTTAGAGATATTCTACCATCCTTGTGCCTTGGGTTATCTCTTCCCCCTTTTACCTTAGATTCACCATATCTAGATTTTAAGGTTGAACTTTGGTATGGAATTACTGTTGAATGATTTGTAAGTTTGAGGAATGTTTATTATGAATAGTTATAATGAAAGATTCTTTTAGTAATGTACGTTAAAGGAATGTGTATGGACATAGGTAAAATAACGATGAAAATGTGTATGAATGAATTAATTTTAGTCTTGTATAGATTTCCAAATGTTTTCAGACAAGAAGCATCATTATATATAGGACCATGATGACATGATTTTAATATTGGTATGGACTGACACAACACAAGTAATAAATTATCAAACACTTATAAACAACAAAAAAATATAATATACAAATTATATGACAAAAACACCCAAAATAAAGTAAGCAAATTAATTTTGATTTTATTTTGTGATTGAGATAGAATACCTTAAGAAATGGTAATTGATGATATATATAATATTAACAATGATGTATCTTGATAAAGATACAATCTTTGATTTTCCCAAATAAATTATATATGTAAGGGGGGTGGATTGGGAAAGATATATCCTAAAAAACTTGTAGGCTATGATGTGGAATGTTTTTATCTTGATGAATTTATAATGGTTTGTTTAAATTTGGATAAGTGTTTGACCTAGATTAAGAACAAGACAGCATATCACATGATTAATGTTTGTGTATTATTTATTTGAATTTTGTGGTTTTATATGGTTTTTGGAATTTTATGGATATTTAGACCAATAATGAAGCTATGAACAAAGTTTAAATTTAGTTATAGCAAACATAATGGATATAGAAGTGGATGTACTAGGCTAAAAATACAAGATGGAATTGATTAAGGATAAATGATGAGTTTCCAAAGATTATGTTAAATAGGATTTATATGTCTAATATTCATTATATCATACTGGCATTGTGCTAAAATGTTTTTTGTATAATTTTTAATGTAATAAGATTTATCTAAAACATGTTTCAAGACCTATTTCATGTTTTTGTTAAGGAAAAAAATGAATAAGGATGGTCATGATGGAATGAATAATTTATAGGGATGGTTAGGATGACTTAGGTTTGGATGGATTGAGATATTTGAGGATAAGATAGAGTGAGGTTTCCCCCAACTATATAAGAACATGTAGATAAATGATATTATGCATGACATTATAAAGTGGCTTTCATCATACTACTTTCTTAAGGTACCATAATAAATAGTTTTCACCTTTGAAAAATATATTTTTTCTTTTCTTGATTTACTTTTTTACTTTTTACTTTTCATTCTTTTTATTACAATAATATCAACTCCTTCAATTAATTCATATGCTATATAATTTTTGTTCTTAGAATATTCCACTAATGTGTGTTCCTTGAAGATAGTCATGAACTTTATCAATTTTTAGGTCGGTATCTTTCAAACATCTTAACAAATTCCCATTATATACCCTTTGATAAATGTTTGTACTAAAGAAGATGAAGTTAGATGCACATGGGTTGAAGGATTTTTGTTTATTGTGGGATAGATTTGAAAGGATGAACTTTTCATGGAGGTAGGTGAGAATGGCATGATAGTAAGGGGGATTGAGACCAAAAATCTCACACACCTTTTCAAATTTTAAATTCTTCCTGGGTTCAAACATATCTAGATTTTGAATTTTTATGTATAAAATTTCCTTGAAGAAGTATTCACTATGGGACTTGATTCTATTATATTTCTTATTCTTTTGTGATTTATGAATAATGAAGTTTTCATTTTACCTATAATAGGTTGAAGTTTCAAAATCTATTTCAAAATTTTCATGATATTATCATGGAATGTAATTTTTTAATACCTATATTTATATAATATATTCATCATTTTTTAGAATGTCAAGTGGTACAGGTTATTCCTAGTCCCAATCGATGAATTAAGGAACTTTTAGGTCAAGGTTGATAACATCAATGTCATTGAAGAGGTTAGGGGATTTGAGGTATTCATAAATTTTATGAATATAATCTATCTCAATGTCAAAAGATATTTATTTATAAATTATGTAAGTGTAACTAATATAATAGTATGGATAACCTCCAATGGGTTTTTATCCAATGATAGGTATTCCTTTTTTGCATGAGAAGGTATGGGTTTTGTGATTCCTTATTCATGGATACCCAATCATTTAACTTTATATTTCATTATGTTACACATTATTGCTTGTGTCATATGATACTAATTATTTTTTCAAACAAATGGATAGGCCATCATTATATAACCAAGAATAATTTGAGCTTTTGATTGACTCATATGAAATAAATCCTGATATTAAAAAATAGGTTTTCCCAAACCTATAAGAAACCTTTTATTTATTTTTCATTCAGATTAGGACTAGCATGAATTTATGGATAAAGGGATGATTTCCAATTTAAAAAAAATATTTAATCTTTCATTATAATATAACTTTGTCAATTATCTTAAATTTGGATTTATAATATTGATTTGTAGAGGTATATTTTGAACATGGATTCTTAGATATGGATGGAAGTTCATATAGATGGATATAGGATGAAGTTTTCTACTATTTATATTATTTAGACTAATATTATTCATAATATATTTTTTTAATATGACAATAGGTAATTTTTTAATATCTTCCTTCCACCATTTTGAATAATGAAAGGGTTGGGGGTCACTAGGAACAATAACTTCCATATCAGAATGGGGAAATTTTATAAATTGGTGAAGGTTAGATGAAATGGATTGCATGGAATGAATACATGGTCATAAAATAATGATATTATAGGTAATAACAATACTAATAACATGAATTAACATTTCATGTGTGATAGGCCCAACCATTATGGGAATATGTATTATTCTTGTCGATTCTCATTTAACAATGTCATATGCTTTAATGTTAATTGCATTAAGATTTGATGATATTATTGAGTAACCAATATTAATGATCAAGGTTAAATTTAAAATGTTTAAACCATACCTATTATCTATAAATACCCTTTTTATTTTGTACCTAGAGTTGTAGGCCTCAGTGTATAATGACAATTTATGTGATGGACCAGCTAGGGATATATATGTTTGACTAAAGGTAAGATGATGGTTTGATGAAAATTTTGCAATGAGTGATTTAAAATTAAAATTATCAATATTTTTTAGGACTCCTAATTTTTATGGGGTTCTTTACAAGACATATTTATAAGCATTATATGTTTTAAAAATATTTTGAATGGATATTTTGACTGATTTTTTCTCAAGATACTTGATGATGTTATATTTTCCATTAGGGATAGGTAGAGGAGGAATTTTGATGATTATTTTAGTGTTCCTAATGTTAATGAAATAATTTATATATTTAACCTTGATGGTTGTAGTATGATTTTCCATGATGTGACTGATTGCTAAATCAAATGTATGTGGGATTTATTGTAGTTCAAGTTCTTGGCTTCATTATGACCTTTATTTGTTAGTGAGCAAGGTTTATCATGCTATAAAAATGTATATTAGTATATAAATAAGTGTTATTTTTGGTATTTTATGAATTTAGTTCTAATTTTATCTATCCTTGATCATTCAAATATTGAACATATTTTTAGAATTTCATGCATTAATTTGTATGCTAACAAAGGTTCATGGAAACACCAATCATAACATGTTAAGGTTTATTTTGATAGAGTTTACTAAAATATTAATGAATAATATATGAGTTTTTAAACAAAAAATATAGAATAAGGAGGCATTTAGGGTTAATGTTTTATATATACCTTAGACCATCAGGATGTCAGACTATCTCTATGTGGGACAATTTTTTAAAAAACTCGGATAAAAGATATATTGAATTTATTATGTTGAGATGATAAAGATAGAAAGTAAAACTATAACAGATATTAAAATGGCAATGAAATCAAGATACTTATCTATTTATAATTCAATTTCAAATTTGTATATGTAAAGGGTAAAAAGTGAACTATATTTGGATTCTAGAACAATCACCTGATTATGGAACTTTGTCCCATATAGCCATGAACACTAGTGTCGACCTTGGATGGTTGCATGAACACTACTATCTAACATGGAAAAAGGTTTATAATATGTAATACATATTAAAAATAAATGTAACCACCTATATGCTTTAAGGTTATTTTTCACCTTTTATTTGTGTAATTAGATATTGGTCATGGATTATCACTCCTTGTCAAATAGGAAAACCCTAGTTCTTCATATTCATATTTTCTATGAGAAAAATGGTTTAGAAGGAAAATGGTGACAATATACAACAAACAATCCTATATGAATGATCAATACCTACATAATCAATAATCTATAGAGTGATTTATACTTATGTAGTTCACCCCTATGTGTTGGCTTCTTTGTGAATAGGGAAATATATGATAAATAAGGACAATAGTGACCTATTTTGTAACATGGAAAATATATCTATTGGGATATTGATTTAGTACTTAATACATGTATATGTGTTGTCCCTATGAGTAATATGTAAATGTGATAAAATGTGTATTATGCCCCTGCCCCTAAATCTAATATCTAAGCATATGTAATATGGATTGAGTTAAAATAATCTATATCTATGTATTTGAACTGAAAATGGGAATGTTCTTGTTTTAAATGATGTCCCCAATATGAGAAAAATGGTATAATCTAATATAAAATGGTATGAATAAGATAAATTAGTAAATATGTAACTAAACCTATGAAAAAATTGGATATATGGATTATACCTTTTTATACAATCTAAATTTTTATTAAGTTGAGGATACTAAAGAGTAGTTCCATGTCTTGGATAATCTCACCATGTGGTGTTAGTGTCCCCATTTGGGAAGTAATGTCTAACTGTTTTGATTTCTATGCAATTATACTAGTCTATATGTCATTGTTTCCCACTATGTTTACCTGAGTTTGGTTTCTATAAAAATTTGAGTCTATGTACTAAATTTTTTAAGTTGAGTACACTATAATACCGTAATCTCTATGACAAACCCCTATGAATACCCCCTCTTTTTAGGGGAGTTGTTGAACCTATGAAAAAAGTATCCTCAAAAGAAAAAGCTTTTCAAGATGTGTGTTAATCATAGCATATATAATATATAAAAAAATTTCAATATAATTTCCATACATAATATTAGAATGTAATATAATCTATGTCTTAATTTGTAATGTGGGATATACGTTATGTCTAACATTCACAAGGCTGTCAAGATAGATATAAAAATGTATGTAATAAAATTTTTGAGTAATAATTGATTGACTACTTTGGTGGATGGGGTATAATATATATCAAGACACCCAATTAGGATGGAGAGATGCATGAGCTTCCTCATGGAGTTTAAAACTATAGTGTGTAAGAATAAATATATACGTGTCATGGCCATGATGTATACAAAAAAGCATACAT
Organism: Torreya grandis; assembly: GCA_037957365.1. Classification (NCBI taxonomy): domain Eukaryota; kingdom Viridiplantae; phylum Streptophyta; class Pinopsida; order Cupressales; family Taxaceae; genus Torreya; species Torreya grandis. Next base: position 362,373 of record JARHVA010006087.1, read on the forward strand.
ATAACACATATAAGGCACACAAAGTAGGCCAAGGGGCCACAATACAAGATACATGGGCACATGTCACTAAAAATGAAAAATAATGACATACAAGGACGTGTTCAAATGTCCACATAACCAAATCACAAGCAATTTGTCCTTTAGCCACATAGGACATGTTCAAATGTCTACATAAATAATTAGGAAAGCACACACAAGGACATGGGCACATGTGAAAATCATACATAGTATGAAAATAAGTGGTGTAGAACCAAAGATAAATGACATATTCAAATTCCCTCAAATATAATAGGCATAGAGTCACAATTAAGTCTAAACTAGGAAATCTGAAAGTGAAAGTATACATGAACATATAATACAAATGCATGCAAGATCTGAGAGGTACATATGTTGAGTTTAAAGTAGTAGTAGATGGAAATAAATCTTAGTAAGTGTAGAATGATTAATATAAAGATATAAAAATGTTAAAGTTTTGATATAGAGTGTACAAAGATGTAACCTGGGTAGCGAAACTATGTATAGGGTGCCCCCAAATTGGTGAATGTGTCAAATTAAGAACATGTGTAGCTATGTATATGCCATTAGTAAGTAGATAATAGAAAATATGGATAGGTTTGATATACATGATTCGTTTAGGTAACCTTAAATAACTCTATAAGAACAAGTGAAGCATGTATCTATGATAAAAACTAACTATACTAAGATAGCTAGAATATGTAGTGTTTAGAAAATGTAAGAAATGTAAACATGGCAATGCATATAATCTATAATTTTATATTTTTTGAGTAAATAGTTAAATGTTTTTATGTTTATAAAATATTATATTATTTTTTTATTTTCTATATATAAGTGATTTACAAGAAATATTAAAAGAATTGTGATTTTATATGTAAAATATCCTTAGATGCATGACGTTCAATGGGGTTTTTATTGCATTGCAATAAAGTGAAGATAGAAAGTATAGTTTTGCACTAAGATTTTGTTTTATTAAGTACGGACCAAGATACTTTGGTTTGAATTTTCTATTTTTTCTTTACTTTGGTGTTAACATTTATAAGATTTTATTTTAATACCAAATCATTGACTTCAAATTATGTTCTATGAACATAGTTATTATAGGTCCATTAAATTCATTTCTAATATGCCTTGAGATGCTCTATAACTTCAATGTGTATGTGATCAAACTGTTCTAATTCATGGAGACATATTTATCTATATTGATCATCTATGATAATCCCTTTTAAGGAAACCCATAAGGATGGGATTTCTAACTCTAGTGGAAACTATTTATGTGTGATATACTAGTGAGTAAGGAGTAGCTCATGTTGATATGTGAATATTGGTGAAGTTAGCCCATAGTACATAAACAAGTTAATTATGCCAATCATCACCAAATTTGGTAATTATTTTACTTAGGATACTATTGATGGTCTTTTTTATTACGTATGCTTTAACATTGCTCTATGGGTCATATAGAGTAGATAATGTGTGTAGGACTTTATATTTAACACAAAAAATCTTCATTGTTTTATTCTCAAAAGAAGTTCAATTATATGTAATGATGGTCATTGGGGCACTAAAGTGGGAAATAATGTTGGTCATTATAAAATGACATATATCTCCTCCCTTTGTGGATTTTAGTGGAATGGTCTCCACCTATTTTTAAAGTATTATGTAGTTATTATAATTAATTTATGACCTCTTTCAAATTTTGGATCTATCTGACAGATTGGATAAAAACCCCATAGCATGAATAGCCATGGGGATATTATGGGTTGTTGTTTTTGTGAAGGGAAATGGTGTATATTGTCATGGTATTGACATTTATATCATAATTTGGCATATTCATGGCATTCTTGTTCCGTGGTTGGCCAATAGTAATCTTGTCTAAGTAATTTATGTAACATTAATTTACCACTAAAATGACCACCACATTTATTATCATGCAGTTTTTTGATTGCCAACATAGCATCCTTAATTATCAAACATTAGAATAAGTATCCTTCAAAATATATTTTGAATGTCCCCACTGATAATGACGTATCATAAGTATTTTCATTACAGTTTGCACTTTTCATTTCTTATGAAAGTGTCTGGTGTAATAGATTTATCTATAAAATTTTATATATCAGAGAACCATTTGGATGTTGTTATATTGTATATGGTAACTATAACTATTAGAGATATGAGGTTTACATGGGACACTCATGGATATTGTAATCATTTGATAGTGAATATATCATGGTCTTCATTTATGTCGATGGGGATCAATGATGTCACATTGGCCATTACATCAACATGATGATTATATTTACTTGGAATGTTTTCAAAAAAGATGTTTTCAAACTGAGCCTCTAGACATTGAAACATATTCTTGTAGGAAGTAATGTGTTCTTATTTGGTTTGGTAGACATATGTTACCTAATTGGAAATTAATTATGAATACCTATAAACATTAATTAATTTCATCTCAAAATCCTTACCTTCTTGAATTCCTAAGATAAGTTCTTCATATTTTATGATGTTGTTGGTACATGAAAAACTAAGTTGGTAAGTGAGGGTTATTGTTTACCCAAGTGGGTTCTGAAAACAATTATAGTTTTGGCACAAATCCCATGGACAAAACCATCAAATAAAATTATCCATGTTTTAAAATAGTATTAAATACTATAAATTCATCCCTAAAATCATCATTGATATGATTTGTGTCTAATAATGGAGCTACTAATAATTGAAATATAATTATTTAGCCTTTTAATAATTTTTCTAGTATTATCTTGAGGTTAAATTTTATGAGTGACATAATCCATTTTACAATATGAACTAAGAGATGTAGTTTTGACACAAGGAACTTTAAAGGATCAAATTTTGTAATGACTTATGTCTCATTGTTAATCATATAATTTTGGAACTTCTAAGTAGCAAAAACAAGTGCCAAATAGAGTTTTTTTATTGTTAGATAATTTCATTTGTACTAAGCAAGTGTTTGATTGATGTATTAAATGGACTACTCATTATGTTGTTCATCATGTTGAGCTAAGAGTAGACCAACTGCATGATATATTGTATAGAGGTAAAGGAGAAGTTTATTGTCAGGTATTGGTGGTACCAAGATAGGCAGTTTCAACAAGTATTATTTAATTGTATCAAAACTTTATTGACATGTGATGTCCCATTTAAATTTTATATACTTTTTAAGTGAATTCATGAATTATTGAGTCTTATCTTTGAGTTGTGCCATAAATTAGTGTATTGCATGAATCTTGTTTTTTAGGAAGTGAAGTTGAATTATGTTAATAGGAGGAGGCATGCAAATTCTTGATTTTACTTTCATGGGGTTAACCTTGATATCATGTTAGGATATTATAAATCCCAAGAGTTTACATGATGAAACCCAAGGGATGCATTTATTAGGATTGAGTCATACATTGTATTCAATTAGTCTCTCAAATATATTTTGTAAATTAGTTATACGGTGATGTCATTCTTTTCATTTGTAATAAAATCATCAACATATTCTTTGACTAGTTTATGAATGAGATCATGAAAAACATGTGTCGTTATTCACTACTGTGTTGCTACTTCATTTTTTAATCCAAAAATAATGAATATATATACAAAAGTACCCCATGGTGTGTTAAAAGAATTTTTTCTTTGTCTTCTTCATTGATCTTAATCTGACTGTAATTGGAAAAACCATCCATAAAAGAGAGCATTTCATAGTGTGTGATGAACTCAACAATCATATTGATGTTGGGTTGAGGGAAATAATCCTTGTAACATTTTTTATTTAATTTTCTGGAATCAAAACAACATCATACATGGTCTTCTAGTTTTTTAATATGGATTATATTAGAAACCCATTAGGGATGAGTAACTGGTTGAATAAAACCAACTTCTAGGAGCCATTAGATCTCATCTTTGACTAAAAGAGCAACTTTGGGATGTATTTATTTGAATTTTTTGTTTAGTGGGGTTTTTATTAGGATAATGTGTAATCATATGTACCATGATAGAGGGATCAATGATAGGTATATAGGAATAAGCACAAGTAATAATTTTAGGAAAATATATTTAAATCTAACAAATATTTGTATCTTCTTCTTTACAAAAGGAAACAACCAATAGTATAATAAAAGGATCAGTATCTATGACATAATTCAATTCAACTATCTCTTCATTAAATAATTTATATTTATCCATTATGTATGGTGTTGTAGAGATAGTATCATCTATGTCAGGTAAAATATCATTAGAATCATTTGCATGCTGACAAAACTATGCCTAGGCATTTGTGGAATGAGGAAACCTATTTTTATGATATAAGGAAGGGATACCCTTGTATGCCCATAAGAATAATAAGAGAGCCTTTTCATTGGAAAATTCAATGAAATTAGGTAGATCTGAAGAAGTTTTATTATCTATAATATTGGGGTAAAAAAGTGAGAGTGTAGAAAGATGATTTATTGTATCCTCTTCCCATGGAATAGGTGGATAAAACATTATATGCTTAACATTATTGTGATAGAACATGTCATTAGATGTGCTCTCTTTATATACCTATCCTTGTCTACCCTATTCATCATATGCTTCTATGGGATTAAGGATTACTTGATAATGATTAACAATGCCCTATCCTATATAACCCATTTTTATAAGTATCTCAATACAAAAGGAGAATTTAAAATATTATCCTATGGTATATAATTATTTGGGGGAGTGATACGTGTATTCAAAATACTAGACGAGAGTGGTGTTGTATCAAAATTAGTGTGAGGAATATAATTATGTGAATGCTTCATATGTTAACAATATTTTTATGGTTATTTAACCATAGGACATGTATAGATATGTTCTTTGTTGTTGAAATTTAAACACTAATTTAAAGTGGATGAAACTACGTGCATATCATGAATCCAAGGTCTTCCAAGCAAGATATTGTAATTAAGATCATTAGTCATAACTTGAAATGTGGTAGGTAGCATTTAAGGTCCTAATTTAAAGATTATTGTGATTTAACCCAAGACTTTGAATGGAATATTATCAAACCTTTAGATTTTCATATCAAAAGGGTCCAAATCCTTTACATGTATATTAATAAGTTAAATAAAATATAAATTAAAAAAGTTCAATCCTTATCCATTGTTGACTAAAACCCATTTGAAACCCACCTCATTAATTGTTAATGAAATGTAGAGAGGCAAACATAGATTTATGAAGTGTTAAGGTGAGATATCTTTTTTTTTGAATGAGATATGCTTCTTAGTCCATTCCAACATTCTAACACATACAAAGACATTTTAAAGCTCCTCAGTCCATTTATTTTGCACAAAAAATGTCTTTGTATGTGTTAGAATGTTGTAGGAGCTCTAAAATGGCAACTATAGATGTTGAAACATTGTTCTGATTGACAAAACTATAACCATGGGTTTTTATAACTTACCAAGTTTTGGGACCACATGTAGACATCATAACTTAGACCATAGGGTCTAACAGGAACATAGAGATAGTTGTAGAGGTGGCATTGTGGATAGATGTGTGTGTTGAGAATTAGGAGGGATAAGTGATACCACTAATTTTACCTTATGTCTAGGAATGAAAGTTAAGGAATCAAACTGAACCAAATATCAAAATTCATATATAGGATGCTTGTTAATCTTAGGTAATGAATTTGGTATCTTATGTAATGTATTCTATATGTTTAAAGATTTTTGTCTTAATTTAATTACACATAATAAAAACATAGCATGATAGTGAAATAATGAAACATGACATGCCTTTTAATTGAAATGAAACACTATGTATTCATGTGTTTATGTCTTTTCTAATTTCATTCTGAATTAAGGGAAATAAACATGTAGTAGAAAGTATTAAACTTTGAAAAATGTATGGATCTAGAATCTAAAATATTGGTCTCAGAATGTTAGAAAGACAAACCCTAGGTTTATCTAGGGTTAGGGTTTATGTAATATTCAAAGTAAGTCAAGTTCACTAAATTTTTTAATATTTTATGAATTATATGTATGTAAATCTTATGTTGTTATTTATATGAGTATAGTAAATAAAGGTAAAAATATGGAATAAATACAACCACTAATTCACTACAAAATTAACTAAATTTGACCCATATAAAAATAATATTAAATAATGTAAATAAGAACTTAGTTAGAAAATGATCAAGACATATGATATAGATGTTGAAAATTGAGGTAAGTATTGGTATAAGTTTCATAAATAGGATCTAGGTGTTGAAACCCCTCCTCGATAGTAGTGTCCTAATTGAATGTAGCACCATGTGGCACTATTGTCCCTATTTTGGTGATAGTGTCATCTTTGCAAGACTGTTATGAGTTTGTGGGTGCACATGTGGTTGGGTATGTCAATCATATTCATATATAAATGAGTCATAAAATCCTATATATGACATGTTTTGACTAATTTTATGAGCATACCATAATATTTTATGTTACTATGGCATTTGGTTGATACACGTAATAAGGTGTGTTTATTATTGGGGTTGGCATGACATCAACAACAACCACAATGATGAGAGTTGACTAAATATCAATACTACAAAGATGGATCAAGATATATGTGGTTCTCCATAGCTATGTTTTGGTGAAAGTACAAGTGAAGCTAGTAGATACTATATCTGAGTGCTTTGAATGTGCTTAAGACTAAAAATCTTAAGAATCTAAGCTTATGAATGGTATAGATGCTAGTATCTAGAAGTAGGGTTGAATAAGGATTGATAACCTTAATTATGCACAACTTATTCTATTTTTTATGTGTAATTTCCATATTATTTACATATAGTGGTTAGAGGACTAGGCCAACCCTAAGAGGTTTAATATTTGAAAATATTTCTCTTTTTGGAAAAAGGAGGGAAAGGATAGTAGTGCCAAAATTGGGACACTAGAAACATGTGGAGATACTATTCCCATTATGATGCTAGTGTCATGATGGCATAGCCTAAGACACAAAGGGAGAAGATGTAAGAATGAGGGTTTGGGCCTTCTTTAGTGATGACTAGGGATGTTTATGGCCTACATGAATGTTGGCTAAGTGTGAAAATAGGCCCTATGATAGGTCTAGGGATAAGCTAGGGATAGGTTGTCTCAAGTAGCACTCTTATCACTCAAGTGTCATTTTGAGGTGATTACATAACCCTACAAAAAATTGAACCAACAAATATAGTATATTTTCTGAATACAATCCATAAAATTCCAACCTTGTGGGTGGTGACATTCTCTAAAATTTTCAATATATGAAACTGATTTGATTTTACAATATTATGTACACATTGCATATTATACGCACCTTAGATATTATCATGTTGAAAATATGTATAATAATGGTATAAAAGTATAAAATTATGACAAAAATCATATAGCTATGCAATTTATCAAATCTAAAATTGTGTAAGTGTGGAGAACATGTTTCCAAAACATAACTGCCTATATGGATGAAATGCTTCCAAAACATGGCACCACTATAATTTGGGTATGTTATATACTAAATAAACATTGAGAATATATTTCCCAAATATTCTTACACTAAACTTGAAATCGGGACAAATGTGGAGAACATGTTTCCACAACATGGACCCACTACAATCTGAATTTGTTAAGTAATGTTGAATTCATGACTCCATGGCATGTGAAAAAATGTGGAATTCCATATTACCAAAATTTTAACCCTAAAATATATATATTGATTTTTAATATATTTTTAAAGGGGAGATATCTTAAGGTACAATAATGGTAGATTATCTCTTGAGTAGGTAGATTGTTTGTATAACTCAGATAGAATATATAATAAATTTATTATGATGATATGATAAAGATATAAAGTAAAATTATGTTATAAATTTTAATAAAAATAAAAATAATATAATTAAATATTTTTATACTAATACACATTTTGATCTTGAATAGGTAGAAATTGGACTAGATCTCGACTCTAAAACATCACCTGATTATGGAAATTTGAACTCTATAAATGTAGATACTTGCATCAAACTGGGATCATTGCCTTCAATCTATTATCTAACTTGGATTTAAGTGTCAACTATGGAATACTATTGAAATTTTAGGTGACCACCCAAATGCTTATGGGTTCTATGTCTCTTTAACTCTATTACATTCACATTTGAGTCATGGATTGTCATTCTTTATCAAATAACAAAATCCTAGTTATTCATATTCATATTTGTTATGGGAAAATTGTGTTCGTGGGAATACAATGTCTATCTTTTCTAAATACCCATTTTTCAATGAATAGTTCCTATATATCTAATACTTTCAATAGGGTTTCATAATTATGTAGTTCTCCCCTATATGTTGGCTTGTGTCTGAATCATGCAATGTGTGATAAGTAAGTATAATAGCGACCTAGATTGTCACTTGGAAAGTAATATCTTGGTTTTATCCTTTAGTACTTCATAAATGTATATGTGTTAAAAATAGGGAATCTTTGCTCACTGGATTGTTTGATAGAATGTTTTTAGTAATTACCTTGTGAGTAGGTAATAAGTTTCTGAGTATTTTATAGGAAAGGAATGAATGAGGGTTTATATTATATTTATACCAATTCCTTTGTAGAATACCTCACATTAAATCACTTAGGCCAACCATAGGAATACATTCTATTTAAAAATTTGATGACTTTAGGGCATTGGACACTTGTATTAGGGTAGGACACTTATGTCAATGCAAGCATCTCTCTGGGATGCAAGTGTCTACATAGTTGGAAAATAATTTTATGTATTAAACTTGATGATATGGGAGATAAGTAGGTTTATAAAATTTTGAGAAAGATATAACACTCAAGGTTTATAACATAGAGATAATGTAGATAATGTATGCAATACTTTTGTTAACGTGGAAGGTCGACACTCAAATTAAATCCATGATATGTATTTTCCAAGTGTATAAAAGTGAGTTGTTATATAATTAAGAAATAATGTCTACAATGGGGTAAGTAAGGTCATTTATATTTATTTAATATTCAATTAAACATAGTTTTTTCACCAGAATCATACATATTTGTTATATTAAATACACATATTTGAACATAATTAGGAAATGAATGCAAAGAAAACAACTTATAAAATGTTCAATGGAACTATAAACATGTATTTATATTGGTATCCCACAATGTCAAAACTATTATTTATTTACATTACAAATATTTATAGAGATTCAAGGAGACTCTATCACTTCACATCGAAACCATTGAATTTCATCTAAAAAGAGTATTTTCACATTAATACACTCATTATATATACAAAGACATTAACAATTACATAACATATTAGACATTGCAAAAAATACTATACATCAGACATGTGTTTCTTATAGAAAACTCTAGGATTTTACACTTTGAAGTCTACTACTTACACTTTTAGGATCCAAGAAAAACCCATCATAATATGCTAACGTTTTTTTTTTTTTTGAAAATTTACTTATATATTAATAAATATTAGACAATAATATGGAAATTTTTATCATTCATATGTATTAGATATTCATTTTATCATAGTTAATTAACATAGATCATACATATTTGTTATATTAAATAAACAGATTTAAATAGAAAAAGAAAAAAATGTGCACAAAACTACACATAAAACATTCAATATAACCATTAATCAATATCTCTATTGGTCTCTCAAAAAGTCATAAATCTTATTTATTTACATTAGAAATATTTATAAATCTTCAAGGAGTCTCAGTCACTTCACATTCTAAACCTTTCACTTTCATCTAAAAAAATAATTTTCACTTTTTTACAATCATTTTATATACAAACACATGCCAAATTACATACAAAACAATGTAAATCATAATACATACTATATATCATAGACATGTCACTTACAATTAACTCTATGATTTTACACTTCAATGTATACTACCAACACTTTGCAAGATTTTAATAGGTATCTCATCCTAAGACAAAGTCACCAAAAGTGTATTGAATTCAGGAGCTCATGGAGTTGCCTATGTTGTATTAAGGGGTTAGTCTGAAAACACTAATTATATTTATTAGTCAATGTGTGATTTACCAAGTTTCACCTCTTGCACACTAATTAGCTACCATTCCAAGTTTTCCACTAAGAAGTGTACCAATATAATGCCATTTTTGAGTTTTCAATAGATGTACACAAATAAGAGGGTAATTTATGGGTTTTAAACCTTCTTGACTACACTCAAATATTTTGGCCTTCACTACTTTTATATCATCTAAATTTTCAAAATTTTACATTCACTTTATATACTAATAAGGTGAAGTCTGAACTATAAATTAAAATCAACTCGACTAAAATGATGAATAAATTTTTCAAGTCATTACTAAGGATGTTGTGTCTATGGACTTAGATGGTAAAAGTGATTTTTATGATGTATAATATTATTATAATGATTTTCTTTCTCATAGATCTTGAATAAGTTGAGTACGTGTGGTGAAATTTACTTCATCAAACATGGTTTTGAATGAAGTGTCAAGATTCATCATCTCATGCTTAAACTATCACCAAATTTCAAATACTTATAGTATTATGTTGATAAGTGTGTGAACTAGATCTTGGCTATGCATGATGGTTTGGATGTCTTCATTATTTGAACCTACAATTACTGGTTTATGTTTATGTATTTTTTTATATATCTTATATGATATGTCTATCTTATCAACATATCATTGCATCTAGAAAGTGATGAATGTGCTTAAGAACATATCATTATTTGATGTGTGTATCCTTACTATCGCATCATTTTGTAGTGAAAAATAATCTTTGATCATAAAGTTGAGTTCAACAGGTTTGGATATTTGAATCTTAATTATTGCATTCCATTTGTTAGCCATGGAGATATGTGGTGTTATATATTTCCATAATTCTTATATTTGACTCTTTAAATCAAGCATATTATGATAAATATGTATGGCTTGGGAATTATAGTTTTAACAACTTATTTATATTATTAGAGGAGATTCAATATCGCTTCTAACTCTACTCACAAATATTGAACCTACACTCAATTTTTTTTATTTATGTGTAATAATCCAATCCTTTATGATCTAAGTTAGTAGGGTTTTGAATTGTATCTCTTACATTACATGCACTCCCAAAAATTCATCGACCAGTGATATAAACATATATTCAATTATCATGCATGCATTGGTTCGATGATCATAAAGGTCTATGTTCTTCTCTCATAGCTAAACATTGCTCTTCTCTATTGAATATGGTTTCTTCGTAATGAAAACTTGTAAGGAAAAAATACTTTGATCTATTTATCCATGTAAAGTTGGGTGAAATCCATACATACCTCCTAATATCTCAATGCCAATGTGAATGAGGTTTCAATACTTATTGTTTGTGATGGTTAGTTCCAAATATCTACAATAGTGAGTGTGAATGCAGGTGTTCATAGTGGTGGATTTTTGACATCTCATACCCATTGACTGGTAATATACATGTTTTATGTTGATATTTATCTTTGTACTCCTCAGACTAATCTTTATCATACAGATGTGATTTAATGTTTTTGGCTTTTGGTGATCGATTCCTTCTCATTAGTTGATTGTTATGTAGATTGATCTTGTACCTCATTATCTGGGTTTATGATATGAGACTTTCCTTTTGTTTTCTCTCTGACTCTTCTATTAATTTGGAAACTCCATATGTATGTGCATTTTCCTCCTTTTTGGTTTATTTCTTTATTGCTTTTTTAGTTTTTTTATCTATCTTCATAGCATCCTTTAGTGTTTTCCCTTTACTGGCCCTCTTTTGTATTTTTCGTTCAAATTTCATTAGTATTGTTTCTTTCTTTCTTCATCTTCTTTGGCTATTAAATTATCCTCATATTTATTCTACTACTCTTCAATTTTTTTATATGTTTTTTTTATTTTTCAATAGTATCCTTCACTACCTATTCCATCTTTGTTTTCTTATTTTTCTCCTCCTATGCACCTTTCTCATTGTATCCATTTTCATTTTAAATTATTATTCCATTTTGTTTTATTGATATACATCTTCCTTCATTTATTTTTTTATTGTTTCTTATTCTTATCTCCTTATTTATATACCTACTCTAAACTATCCTCTTCCTTTTCTTCCTTAGCTGTGTTAGCTTCTTTTGTAGCTTTTATAGTTTTATGCAATTCTTATTCTAAAATGTAATGTTTTGGATGTGCATGTTATGGTCATTTTTATGTTTGGGTATTACCCCATAGAGTTTGGTTTTATTGTGTACAATTTTATAATGATTCAAGTGTTTAAGGTATATGTAGTGTAGTATGGGAATATAAACATGGATGGTGAATTGGGTGAATGTGGTAAAGAAGGATGTAGGGAATGACATGCATCAGGATAAATATAGGGTTAAATCATCACTCTACCCTTTCTCACAAGTTTCCTTGAGTAGGTTGGTTGAATAAAAAATATGTTTTGGCACTCAAATCCATGGGAATAAACATTATTTCATTGTTTTGCTCTTTCTTATTCATAATATTATTGTTTTAAAACCTCTTGCACTATGAAAAAATTTCCTATGCATTCTAAAATTATTGGAGAAGAATTAATAGTTCCATGAAAAAAAGGTATATCTAGTAATAATCCTTGAATACTTTGATGTTATGCTATTGATGTTTTCATCCCTACTTTTTATGTGATATTTTTCATGGATGTCATCAATGTATTTGATGAACCTAAACTTGTTTCTCCTCCTTGGAAAATATATTTTACTATTTTCTTTATTCATTCTTTGTGACTGTGCTCATGATTATGGACACTGGAGATGTGGGTGTTTAAGACAAAAATGTCTCTAAAACACTCTTTTGAAGTTGATAGGCACACACTACTTTTGAAAATAATAACTCTTTCTCATGTTTCTTATCATAGATATCCTACAACATAGACTAGTAGACATATTTTTAAATGACCCCCAAATTTTTCAATTCATACTTTACAATAATCTTAGGCATGATTTTGTCTCTTAGTAATAGATTTGCATTATGATTATTCTTATTTTTTGGTGGTCATTCCTTATGACCTAGTGGTTTCCTCTTGCCTAGAACTACTTGTGAAGAAGACATTGATGGATTTGGTTATCCTTACACTTTCACCTACAATTATTTTAGTGTTATTTTTTAGGAGAGATGAATCATAATGGTGGTGTTGATGTTATAACCATATATGTTTTTCCTCATTACCTCCCCTGTGTATCCATGATGTTGGTGCATTCCTGAGATCATGGACTCATATTTGAATCTTATTATTTATTTTTATAACTATGTCAAGCATTATTAGTTACTAAACGATACCTAAATTCACTCAAGGGTGAAATTAAATCATACCTTAAACATTAACCCATCATTTGTTAAAATGGTTAAGTCAAAAATCAATTTTGTTTAGTTCATGTCCATATGATATTTATAATAGCATTGGTAGGATGGTAGTAGATATCTGATGCAATTAGGACATTAAGTGAAGAAAAGTAGCAATATAAAAAAAATTACTAAAAATATTATGATTTGTATATGATAATCTTATCATTTTTAGTGATGAACTCATTAACTAGTAACTCATAAAATAAATAGAGAGAGAGAGAGAGAGAGAGAGAGAGAGAGAGAGAGAGAGAGAGAGAGAGAGAGAGAGAGAGAGAGAGAGAGAGAGAGAGAGAGAGAGAGAGAGAGAGAGAGTTATTAGTGTTATCATTATGATGTCATTGAGATGCTCTAGTGAGTGAATCAAGAGCCTTGATAGTCTATGTGATAATGACAAAGTGTGAAATATTCTTGTTCTTGTTTGCTTATAGTATACTTGGTTGATGTTAATTGTTGACATGATTAGAGAGGATTAGGTATGAGTATGGTGATTTGAGCATGTGAAAGAGGTCCATATCATGTTATATATGTTTGTATATGTTGTGTTCACAATTGTAATTAATTTATTTGATCATAGTTGTCATCTAGACACTTTAAGTCTTATGGTAGAAAATCTAGGTTGGTAGTTTGATGACATCACCATTGCCATGTGGGAAGGAGTCAAGGTGAGTTAGTCATATGGTTGAGATCAGAGTAGTTATTAGTTGTTATGAATCAAATATTGAGTCATGCATCATATCATATTTAAATATATAAAGGTGTAAAGTTAGTTTCTTAGTCATAATTCATTATTTTCCCATAACCAAATTCACAGTTGGCAAAAAAGAGTTGACTAAGCAAGTTGATGATGTCAGTAATCATGCATATAGAGGTGATAGAACAAAATTATCATATGGGTTTTTTCATTTTTTTACTTATTTTATTTCACTAACATCTATATCATAAAATGTCTCATGTCAAAATATATGCATATGCAAATTTGGGAGCCCATGCAGTTTGATTGTGTTTTCCCATAGCCAATTTTTTAGTGTGGCAAAAAGAGCTAAGTGAGCATTTTGATGGTGTTATATCTTGCACATGTGAAGGTTTAAATAAAAATGGATCATATTAATTTGTTAATTTTTTATCATAGATTATTTATGATAAGTTTTAGATCATTTTTTGAACCACAACAAAAGTTATGCTTGTTAAAAAATGGCCTCTTAGGCAAATTTGGACATGGTTGGCTTTGTGATACAAGATTTTGAGAAAGCATGTTAATGGTTCTATATCTTGCATGCATGAGGGTTACACAAGTAGTGTGTCACATGGATGGATTCTCATATGTGAGGATATCATCTCGTCAAAGTGCAAAAGAAGTTATTAAGGATCAAAAATGGCTACCTAGGATTATTGATAAGGTCCCCATACTTATTCATTTTTGAAAGTGTTAAATCTTAAGAAAGATCAATGGTGCATGTGGCTCCAAAAATTTAAGAGGTAGGTAGATGAGGATAGGTGCATGATTTTTAACATATGAGGAAAGGTATAGGATAAGGATCCAATGGCATGTAAGCATTCGTATACATTAATCAATGGTGAGCATTGATCATTATTGACCTAGATGACCCAAAGAGATTAATGGAACATGATTGATTCAAATTTCATATATTACATGAGATGAGTTCAAATAAATAGAGGTTTAACATTTGAATTTTGTGGTCTATTCATTAAATATTAGAAAATATCGATGGTGTGATATTGATCCTACGTTGAGAGTTCACAATATTCAAGCATTGTCTTTAAAGGTTAACTATGACCATTTGAATTCAAAATTTTGAACTTAACATAAGAAAATCCAAAGCTCTATATACCATCCAATTATTTTGATAGAATCTAATATTTTTGGTGCTTTTAAAATAGAAGATGATTAGGATTCTATGGCATATCTAATGAACCTGATTTGATGATATAAAAGTGTGTATAGTCAAAGATATTGACCCTAGAAGTTGATTATGTGTTTGTGCTTGTTTTGAAAATAACCTAATAAGGATATTTGAGATTATATTGATGTTGTTTCAATGTCTCATGATGAATCATCTATTGGAACATATTTTAGACTATATTATGATTTTCTATGTGAATTTTGGAGTTGTGATCCATCTATCTTGAGTATGAACAATGCTTAAGAAGTTCACTGTGTGTTCATTCATGATGGCTCTGTGCACTAGCTTAGATTTTGAGTTGTTTGAGCATAAAAAAATCTAAGATAATATGACTATGATTATTCATATATATTTAACATGACATAAGGAGTGGACCCATGTATTTAAAAGTGTTTTGTGTTCTTTTTTTTACCTAAGGGAGTGCTAAAGGAAGTGAATGGGTTCACATGAGACTTATAAGGACTAGAAGGGCCTTATTAAAAGGTGTAGTTACTTAATGGTGACCCATATATGACATGGATGACCTACGAATATTGTATTAATTTGTGTCTTAATGTGATAGATTCCTTAAGGGCTAACACATGCTTAATGTCTGCCTAAGTAGTAATTATCAAGATTTCTCCATATACAGTCTAACCAAAGATGATGGGTTCTAGACTTTGTAAGAAAGAGACTAAGGAGCCATTGGAGAGAGGCTTGTGTGTGTGTTTTGTTAAACAAAGGAGGGGTAGAGTTCCATAAGGATGATTTGAATATTAGAATATATTTAAGACTATTTGTGTGATCTATTGGTCATAATTCTATTAGCAAAATTATGCTCTTGTAGATTGAGTGTGAGTGAAGGAGAAGAGAGATAAGATGAGGTTCATCATCAACTATTGTTGACATCAATTTATAGGAGGAAATGTTTATAGGTTTTTTTGTGTTAGATCAACATATAAGGTGGTTATAGCCTCCTTGCAAGGTGAAACTTGTTAAACTATCAGGTTGCTACTATAGCTCAACTAGATAGGTGTGGTATCACCTTGTGGGATTGAAGTCTCACTAAATAGGGATTGTATTTCCTCGATCATTGATAGATGGTATAAATTGATTCTTGTTATTATAGTATTGTATTCAAATTTCCAATTCCAATGGGTTTTATTCCCCAATAGGGTTTCCCATGTATGTCATGTGTAATGTGATTGATCTTGTATTCTCTCTCCTATTTATTACTATGAATGATATGTATGCTTCATGAATGTTGGTGGTAACTGGTTAAGTATTTTTAAAGATCAAAATTGAATTTGGATTCTTTGGGCTCAATGGTTCAATACCCCCTCTCAGTGATTGTTCCTCTAACAATTGGTATTAGAGTGAGGTCCTTTGGTAAAAATTGACAACTTAGAAGTGATCCAAGGTACAATAGTGAGTCAAAATGTGAAAGTTAGTTTATCTATTAAACAAGCACTAATTTTTAGTAGATCCAATTATACATTTGGAGTGTTACGATGAGAACCTACATTATGTTCCTAGGGTTTGATATATGGTAGTCATTTTTAGATGGTTATGTTGCTCCTGTTATTCCTAAATATAGTGTTGTAGACAAGAAGCTTTTTGAGAATAACTCTAAGGAAATGAATTCCATCACTTGTGGTCTTATAGAAACTATGTTTACCAAAGTAATTCATTACACATTTATTAAGGAAATATGGGATAAATTAAAGACTATTTTTGAAGGAGATTCAAAGGTTAATCTTGTTAAGTTTCATACTCAAAGAAGGCAATTTGAAAGTCTCAAGATGAATGAAGAAGATACTATGGCATATTTTCTAAACAGAGTTGATGATATTTTGAATATCATCAAAGGTCTAGGAGAGAATATTGAATAAACTACTATTTTTTTAAAGGTATTAAGGTCTTTATCCCCCAAGCTTGATCTAAAATTATCTACTATAGAAGGGAGTCATGATCTTACTTAGTTGAAGATCGATCACTTGTATGACACCCTTATTACCTACGAGATGAGGAAGAATGATGATATACCATGAAAGAAGGAAGAATATTTAAATATTCAAATGAATACAAAGAAGAAGTTATAATGTAATAAATCCAAAAAGGATGACATTTTTGATATTGATGAAGATGAACTAATTGCTTTTATTACTAGGAAATTAAACATAGGCTCAGGGAAGTATAAGGGTAAATTACCCTTCAAATATTTCAACTATGGAGAGATAGGACAGTTTACTTGGAAGTTCACTCGTAATCATGAGAATAAAGATGATGAAGATCATAATGAAGGCCAAGATGATGACAAGAAGACATACAAGAAGAAAGGGTTCAAAAAGTATAACACCAAGAAGAGTCTTTACACCAAAGAAGATTGCAACTCTTAAGATGAGAGTGAAGAATGTGTTCCAAAATATGATCATGAAGATCATGGTATTGATACATATGAATCCCTATTCATGGCTAAGAAAGGAAACTACTCACATCAAAATGAGTCTACCTAGAGTGATTTAGATGATGATGAAGATGAGGTGAACTGTGAGACTATTTTGATGAATGCTCTTGAAGAACTGAAGATTTAGAAGAATATCAATAATAAGATTAATTATAAGATTAAGTAATATGAGGACCAATTTAGTGTGTATGAGGAAATATTGAATAAAGATGAAAATGAACATGAAGATATGATCAAGCATCTTAGTTTTTAATTACAAATTTTATCTACAACCCTAAAATCTAAAGAAGATGAATGTTCAAGGTATGTTTCTAAAATGAATCTTTGAAATTTGACTTAGAAAAGATAGCTAGTAAGGTGAAGACATTTGTTAGATTTGAAAAGAACTCATGTGATGTACACAATATTTTAAGTTATTAAAATCATGCTAGTGATATAACTTATCTTGGATATAAAAAAAAAACAAAGGACTATAACTCAAGACAATATTAAGACTAATGTGAATTAGGACAATCATACTTTGAAGATAAATCATCAGATAAGGAATGAAGGTGTTGGTAGAGTAAAGGAAAATTAGATCAGATAGACAAATCCCATGAGTTATGTAAGATTCAATGGTTACTATTATAGATTTAATCAGTTTGGTCATAGGGATAGAGAATGCAAGAGACATGTTAGAAATGAATTTGCATGGGACTATGAGAGGGGTCATCAACTAAAAGGTGTGAATAGAATGAAGTAATTTAATTATCTTGATGTGGGACACTTTGTTAATCATTGTCCACATAAGATTAGGCAAGGTGAGTCCTCTTAAAAAAAGGGAGGTTGTTTTGTTTGTCATGACATAGGACACATTTCATATTTTTATCCCAATAAGGTAAGCAAGATACATTTCTTGAAAAAAGTATGGTGTGATACAATTGTGAATAGAGAGGTCACATTGCTAGCTTCTACAAGAAAAGGCTTATAGCATACAATAGATTTAATTAGGTTCCTAGAGTTTAAGAAAGAAGGCAAGTTGGAACATGGAATATAAATATGACAAGTGTGATTCATGATGAGACTATAGGTTCAAGTAATTTGTTTACTATGGTGGAAAATGATTTATTATTTAAAGAGTACTAAGAGGTCTGATTGTCTTCAAATATTGAAAATGAAGAGATCAAGCTAAAAGAGAAGACCAATGTGATAATTGAGACTAGCCCTGAGGTCTATTAGATCCAAGCGAACATCCTACTATTTCTAAGCATGTATCATGAAAAGAACATCAATTAATTGAGCCTAATGTCAAGGTTTCAAGTGGTAAGGAAGATTCTTCAGATGAAAAGGTATGTAATAAATCTATGTTGTCTCCATATTTTTTTAAATTCAATCATAGAAGAAAAGGATAATTTTGTAGTGGATGAAGAAGTTATTTCTCCTAAGCCAAAGAAGAAGAAGAAAAACTACAAATATTAGATGAGCAAGGAGGAGTTGGAAGATGATGAGTTGTCTTTGTTTTAGAACATTGAGGTTTATAAGGTGTATATATCTATGCTTGTTAAAAGACTCTTTTTAGTGGAGAATAATGTTTTTGTACACAATATGACTACGCCAATTAAAGAAAGTATTTGGTTATGGGGAAAAAACAAGTTCATGGGCTTGGTTTAGAGTTTTGTGAAGGAGCTATAGTACAGATTCAGAATAGGTGGTTCTAGGTGGCTTAATGAGATTGATGAAAATGTAAAGAAGTGTTTGGCACTCAAAATGGTCTATGCATTTATTTTTGGTATGCTCTAGGTCTTCTTTAGCTATGAAGGTATGTATGTATCAATTACAGATTTTTGAGTGCTACCAGTTTTCTCTATTTTGGGTTTAAGGGTAATTAGGCCTAAAATGGGTTATTAGGATGTATGGGCTCCCAAAGGTATGAAAGCTCAAATTTTGGTCTAGAAGTGTGTGATGGATATCTCTAGGTGTGAAAGATGTTTTACAGATATGTCTTGAAACAAAAGAGGTTTATTGACTCTGTTTTCTTTAAGATTTTAGGGTTTTGAGATATCCTTAAAAATTGGTTGGCCTTATGAATTAAGGTTTCAGGCTTCATATTATGTTGAATGGGAAGAATTTGTGGTAAAATCAACCTTCATAGATATTTCACATTTTTTGATTCTCTAGTTATTTAAGTTTTTGTCAATATGGAGGTTTAATTGGCTAGCTAGTTTGTGAAGGAAGTATGTTATAGAGCATAAGCTTGTTATTGAAAATTAGTGTACTTGTGGGGGAATATGAGATTACTCTAGATATGATGTTTTAGGTCTTGAAGTTATGTCTATTGAAGGTTGTGGGCTTTGTAAGTTCTAGATAGGGCTATAAGGAGGCTAGACATGACTAGTTTGAAGTAAAATGCTTTTTCTTTAGTTTCTCCAAATAAGAAGGTATGTGTGTTTAAAGAAGATTTCTAGAGTATGTTTAGTGAATGTTTCCTTTTTGGTGAGTGTCATAAAGTTTTGATTGTTGGTATTTGTTGTAATTTGAGAAAAGAGGCTAGTTAGCATGTGTGATGGTTTTTCATGGCATGTGGAGATCTGAACATGCTCCGAAGGTGTAATTTCTCAAAATTATTAGGGGGAGTCCCTCTCAGGTGTTTATTGATGTATTCCATCAATATTTTTATGTTTTGTGTGTTTTATCTTTATTGGTTGTAGTAGTTGATTGAAGAGAGTGTTGGCATGAACAAGAGGAGTTTTTCAAGGTAAGAAGAGGTAGGCTCAAGGTAAGGTGGCTTTTTGTCATCTTATTAAGAGGGTCATTTCTTATTTTGATAGTATTTTCAAGCATTTAGGATTAGTTTGTTCCCACTTTGTCATTGTGTCAAAGGGGGAGAAAGTTCATGTTGGGGAGAATGTTCCTATTGTGGGAGTGCTTTGAAGAGAGAGAAGGTGAGGTATATGCTGATATATTGATGGGTGTTGATGTCAATGAATAAAGGAGATATTATTAGAGAGTTTCTAGTGATGTCAAGGAAATGCTCTGGTGAGTGGATGAAGAGCCTTGATAGTCTGTGACAATGATAAAGTGTGCAATATTATTGTTTTTGTTTGCTTATAGTATGCTTGGTTGATATTCAATGTTGGCATGATTAGAGAGGAACAGAGATGAGTATGGTGATTTGAGAATTTGTAAGAGATCCTTGTGATGTTATCTATTCTTGAATATCTTCTGTGTACAAGTGGAATTCATCTGGTAGATCATCATTTTCATCTTGACACTTTGAGTCCAGTGGCTGAAAATTTGAGTTGACAGCTCGATGACATCATCATTACCACATGGGAAGGAGTCAATGGGAGTTAGTCATATGGTTGTGATCATAGTAGTCCCTAGTTGTTATGTGATATATCTTAATTCATTTGTTGAAGCATGGTTAAATATATAAGGGTGAAAAATTAGCTTCTTAGTGAAAATTCATTATTTTCCTATACTTAGCCAAACTTGTAGTTGGCCAAAAAGAGTTGAGTATGCATGTTCATGAGGTCAGCATTCCCACATGTGGAGGTGATAATACAAAATGATCATATTTTTTTGTTATTTTCTGGACCTAGTTTATTTGTACTAATTTATAGATCATGTGATGTAAAATGTCAAAAGTATGCATATTCAAAGTTAGGTTCCTAGGTAGTTTGATTGTGTTTTCCCATACTTAGCCAATTTCATAGTGTGGCAGAAAGAGCCAAATGATCATTTTTATGGTGTTATATATTACACATGTTAAGGTATAAATAAAACCTAATCATATGGGTTTGTTTAGTTTTGATCATAAATTATTTACACTAAATTTTAGATCATCGAGTTAAGTTTGGAAAAAGTTATTCTTCTTCAAAAATGGACTCTCAAGAAAAATTGGACATGGTTGGCTCTATGATAGAAGATTTTGAGAAGGAATGATAATTGAATTATATCTTTCATGTGTGAGTATTTTATAAGTAGTGTGTCATATGGTTTTATCATTCTATGTGATTAAATCATCTAGTTCAAATTTGAGATCCTACATCGAAGCGTAGAAGAAGTTATTAAGGATTAAAAATGGCTACTCAGGCTTATCGATAGGGTTCTCATACATAGTCATTTTTTAAAGTATTAAATCTTGAGAAAGATTAATGGTTTACATGCCTCCAAGAATTAATGAGGAAGTGAGATGAGGATAGGTGCACAACATTTAATGTTTAAGAAAAGGTACATGATAGGGATCCAATGATGAGTGAGCATTGATCCTTATTGACCGGATTGATCCATAGATTGATGAAACAAGATTGAGTCAATGTTCCCAAATTATATGAGATGAGGTTAAATTAATAGTGTTTTAATGTTTAGATTTGGTGGTATATGAGTTAAATATTGGACAAGATTGATAGTGCACATTTGATCCTACGTTGAGAGTTCATGATACTTAAGCATTGTGTTCGAAGGTTAACTATGACCATTTGAATTCAAATATTTGAATTTAACACAATAAAAACTAGATATCTATATTTCATCCATATATTTCAATATAATTCAAAATTTTAGGTGATATAAAAATAAACAATGAGGAGGACTCCATGGTTCATCTCATGAACTTGATTTGAATATTTGGAAGTGTGTACAATCAAATATATTGAACCTAGAAGTTGATTGTGCATTAATGTTTATTCTACAAATGACTCGAGAAGGATATTAGATATTGTATTGATGGTGTTTCTATGTCTCATGATTAATTAAATATTGAAACATTTTGTATACTCCATGAGTATGTTCTATGTGAATTTTAGATGTTTGATCAATCTATCTTGAGTATAAATAATGCTTAAAAAGTAGATTGTGTGTTTGTTCATGGTGACTATGTGCACGAGGTCAATGTTTGAGTTGTTAGAGCATACGTAAAGGTGAGATAAGATTAATATGGTCATTTTACTCTATCAAATGGGACATAAGGAGTGGATCCATGTATTTTAAAGTGGCCCTATATTCTTGTTCTACTTGAGAAAGTGTTAAGAGAAGTGAATGGATTCACATGAGACCTATAATGGCTACAAGGGCCTTATTAAAAGGTTTAATTCCTTAATGGTGACCCATATATGATATGTCCAACACATGAAAATTTTATTAAGTTGTATTTTCATGTTATATATACCTTAAGGACTAAGACATGCCTAATGGATATCTAGGGTAGTGGTTATCAAGACTGCTTTATATATAGTGGAACCAAACATGATGGTTTCTAGGCTTTGTAATCTAGAGACTAAGGAGTGATTGGAGAGATATTTGTGTGTGTGTTTTTGTGAATCAAAAGAGGATTTGATTTCCCTAAGGATGAATTGAAGATCTGAACAAATTGAGGACTATTTGTTTGACCTCTTAGTCATAATATTATTGGCAAAATTATGGTCTTGTAGATTGAGTGTGAGCAAAAGAGAAGAGAGATAAGATGAGGTACATCATTAGGTGTTGTTGAGATCTATTCAAAAGTGGAAGGTTTTATATGTTTTATTACGGTATCTCATCAACTAAGGTGGTTGTAGCTTCCTTGTAAGGAGAAACTTGCTAAAAGGTCTTGTTTTTGTTGTAGCTCAACTAGATAGGTGTGGTAGCACCTTGTAGGATTGAGTCTCACTAAATAGGGATTATATTTCCTTGATCATTGGTAACTTGTCTAAATTAGATCTTGTTATTATATGATAGTACTCAAATTACACATTTTAGTGGGTTTTATTCCCCAAGAGGGTTTCTCATGTATACCATGTGTTATGTGATTGATCTTGCATTGTCTCTCTTGATTATTGCTATGAATGATATGTATGCTTCATGAGTGTTTGTGGTAACTGGTTAAGTATATTTAAAGATCATATTTGAATTTTAATCATTTAGACTTGTTGATTCACCCTTCCCTCTTAGTTATTGTACCTTTAATAAGAGAGATAACAAGCTTAAAACTAGGGATGATTCATATAACGTGTTCTCCTTCAAATCCTACATAGTAATTTATAAATTATTTCCTTCTTGTCATTAAAATTTCATATGGGATAGAGGTAGACATTTTTGGAAGTTTTGAAATGTCTTAAAATTTATTCTCTAGGTTAGAAGAATTCATGTCCATATATTATTTCTTCCATATCCTATATTCTTGATGAAGAAGTGAACCTCCTTGAGAATAGGTCTTTAAGTCACATTAAAGTCCTTAGTTTACTCTTTCAATCCTATCATGATGTTTCATGACTTTTTTGGAGTTGTTGTAAGACTATTCAAGCTTTTTTGACTTTGTCTTCATGGCTTGGCATAGGAGACAAGAAAGATCCTATTGGAGGTCCTAGGTTTCACCCTAGCTGAAAGTAGAAGTATTCAAGTCTTGCTCTCAAACCTAGTTCAACATGGGAATGACCGTAGGTTGTGGGTTACCTAATGATAGCTCAGACTTCTAGGGGTTTTAATGAGTCTAGCTCCTCAAATAAGATAATTTGAATAGTTTCTTTAAAGCTTAATCTATTAGGATTAAAATGGGAGAAAATACATCAATGAAAACCTAATTTAAGTGTGGAAATGCACCAAATGTTGATTGATCCACTCTCAAATCAAACACCTCTATGAATAGTAATGAATCCAATAGGGACAAGGATTGATCATATTCTATGACAGGGTTCCAAACATGAGTATTTTGTATGAATTTTCAAAAGAGACCTACAAACTAAAGGTCAAAAAGAGATAGGTCTATGTAAAACACTATGGACTTATGACACTTCAAGAGAAACCTCACTAACTAACACTTCACACAACCTACAAGAAATTAATACTCTTAAATCAAGGTGTATGAAGGACTTCAAGATGATGAATAGATAACATACATTCTATAAATCAAACTTAAATAATGCATAGTTAGCATTTAACTAGAATTTGAAATTGTCGTATATTGTTTCAAATAGTTTACAAAGTGATTCTATTAGAGGTTTGTTATACCCAGCCAAGGGATACAAATAAAGAGTTCAAAGCTAGTATTTATAGGATGAAAGAAGGTAAGAGAGAGATAAACTGATAATAAAAAGTTCATTAATATGACCAATTCATTGAATAATAACCACCACCACAATCCTTCTTAAGACTTCCCTTGCATTAGTGTCACTGTATCTTTCTCTAGAATAATGGATAATGTGAAGATCAAGACTAGTTACATGAAGAAATATCCACCCTCACATGAATCCTTCTCAAGATCCTATGTATTAATGTCCTTCACTATCTTCCTCAATAATGCTTGATGTTCTTCATGTTATTACAAAGTTAATTGAGATTGATTGTGGGTGTTCTTTATTACATTCCTTATGTAGTCACAATTATACCATTCCTTATACATCTTAAATATAGATCTATTATGGATGAAAACCAATCACCTTATTGGTTTTCATATAGCCATGATTTCAAATGAAGATCCATAGGCTAGGGTCTCTTGAATGTAAATGAGATGTAAAACCTACATCTAAAAGATCTTAAAAAGCTTTACAGGGATTTAATGACATTAGATGACTTTGTAGGGCCTACTCCTAGTAACTTAAATCATGTTTGATCCTACATTTATATATCCAACCTAGTCAAGGTGGTAAAATCCCTTGTCTAACATGTCTGCCTTCATAGTATTTTCTTGAAATATTTGTTCTCGTTCAACCTTAGGTCAAATTTATTCTCCATTGATGTCCCTTATATTTCAACATTTAATTTTGATCATCAATCTCGATCTGGGCCTTCTCAAATTATGCCAATTTTTAGGTATATGTTCATTTCACAATATCCTACTATCCCATTAACCTCCCACTCATAATTGATATACTTTTATACAATTAACATGATACATAGATCTTCTACTAGTTTAATGTGATTAAGACACTTTTCACCTATGCATTTTCACTTGGGATCCTCTAACCTTTTGACCCATCGCTCATCATTATATCTACTTTCTATGATCGATCATGCACCATTGATCTATTTAAGCCCACTTCTTGTTAGTCAACACATGTCACTGGATCTATTATGATCTTGTGAGATCATGTTCACCTAGGAGATCCATTGACCTTTTTACTTGATGCTCATCATTTTTCTTTAATGCATGATCAAATATGGGTTATTGGATCTTTGGGACCCACTGGCTCATTAAGTTTCCCTCTTAAATTAGATCTTGACTTGGGCTCCCATGATCTTGAAAATTTTTAGATACACATTCATCCTTGGGACATTTTAATTCAAATGGTTATTTACCATATATTTAACTTGATGTCCCCATGCAAGTCTTCCTCTACAAGTCTAACTTTATAGTCTTATATCTTGAGATAGTAAGCTCATTAAGACACTAAATTTGTAGATCATGATATAGGAATGAAAAATTTCATGCTAATCTAATTTTTTGGCCTGAGATTATTCCTAAGCATACTTATTAATTGTATAATTGAATTGGCATATTTGTTTTTGCATGACTTGTTAATGATTTTCTATCTCTTCTATGCTTGTGGAACAAATTTTAAGGATCAAAATGAGTTATTGAGACTCATGAATTATTTTTATTTTTATCAAGGCAATGATCACCATGATAACATACTAATCCTTATTCCCTTACAATTGTAGACCTATTCCAAGATTTGCTTCTCAAAGATCAAGAATTGCACTTTAAGATTTTTTATAGTGTTTCAAAAGCTTTGCAATCTATATTTGATCCTTAGACCACTCAATTCATCCATAAATCTATTTATCTCATCCATCTAGGCATAAGATTTATATGTAGGCCAAAATTGCCTAACATTTATGGTGACTGAGTTGGCTTGACTAACCTGTTGGTCATGGATCTTATAATTTTATCAAGCTTACTCATGATGACTAGAATAATGAAGTATTAATTACAAAAATATTTTTCCTAACTCTTATAAATACTTTGAAGAAATTATACATACACAAATGATAATAAAGCAACAAAATAAACCAAAAACTACCCAAACAATAAAAAAAAAAAAAAACAAGCAATGTGCAAGAGCACTTGAAGGTAAAGATAGACCTATCTACCTATGTACAAATATTATGAGATAACACTAGTAGAATAATTTAAGATAACTGCCATTAATAGGGATGGGAAGGATATTTCCATTCAACCTAGAAAGATTAATGACATTTCTCTCCTTACAACCTGTGATAACATAAAGCCCACTCTAAAGACTATCAACCTTGGAGTGCTTTCCTTATTTTGCATGGTCCTCGTCTCATTTGTGGAATATATCACCTTGGTACAATGCATTTGAGGAAGGTCTCTTGTAAAATTATCTCTTCAATTGGTGCTAATTAGACCACATAATATGCATAGCAGTGTCCCTTGTCTCCTTATAATATCTTAGCTCATTAAACTTTATCTACATAACATCATCCTCTAAAAACTCAAGTTGATGTGGAACCTCTAATGCCATAAGTTCAAGAGATATATGAAGTTTGGCCTCTTTCCCATAGATAATAAGTATGGGGAGTACCTATACTATTTCTTAGGTGTCACTTTATCTTCCCATGGGGTAGTCCTTAGTCTATCTTTCCACTCCCTTTGACCATCTTCCATAGTTCTCCTAATAATCCTCAACAAGTTCTTATTTGTGGACTCAACTAGTCCATGGCCCTATGGGTAATAGTTAGAGGATGAATTGAAATAAATTCCATGTGAAAGACCACATTCACAAACCTTGTTTCTATTGAAGTCTAATGCTTTGTTAGAAATGATTGCAGAAGACACACCAAATCTAATCACAAGGCTATCATAAAAGTCCAAAATAAAATCTAATCATGAGGTTAGTTACTTCAACCGAGCTTGTAAATTATTTTGTCGTTGTAATGATACATTTATGTACCTTTTTTTAAGGAGGGTGTATCATACCTATGAAATCTAATCCCCATTTCATGAAAGGTTCTTCTACTTGTATGGGTTATAAAGGAAGGGCATCCAGTTTCTACTGGACAACAAACATTGCACATTTTGGGAATTTTCTTACCCAAGAGTGTGAAGATATAAGAATTATGGGCCAAAATTACCCAACTCTAATAATTTTAGAGGCTATGGTCTTGGCAGCAGAGTGCACACCAATTGGATAATCATGGAACTGTTGAAGCAGCTTGTTTATTTTCCATGATTTCACACACCTCAAAAGTATGCCTCCTATGTCTCTACTAAAAATTACTCCATGTATTAGGAAATAAGGTATAATTTTAAATCTAAATTTATTTCTCTTTTCTCTATCTAGTCCCATAGTACATTAGCCTAAGTCAATAAATTTGACTATATCATGTTTCTAACTAAAAGGTGTGTTATCTAGAGTTGATTGTTGACTATTATGAACTACCAACACTTGATATTTATCATGTTTTACCTATATTGAAAGGTGTTCACATAACCATATACCCATTAAAATATTTATAAATCTAACCTCAAGGTCATACTCAATACATCTTTTCACCCATCCAACTCTTTTCTCATTGAGGTCTCCGTTGAGTATAAACTCTTTAATACTTGGGTGTACCACCATAAGTATGATCTTACTATTGGAGACCATGTGCATAAATTTATTCAAACCTATCATTACTATAATAACATGTTTATGTACAAATTTATACCTGTCCTCATACCCCTCCAAGGCCTGACTCAATAAAATAATAGGTTATTTCAGTCCTTGCTCATTTTATTGCATTAAAATGGAGGAGATTGGATCCAATGTGGAGAAGGCATACAAGCATAAATATTTTTCAATATAAATATTAAGAAGTGTATACGCATGAGATATGGCCTCCTTGATGGCATAAAAACTCCTCTTACCTTGTTTGGTCTGTGTAAACTCCTTGCATTTTCTTAACATGTGATTAAGAGGCTTGACTAGCTCTACAAAGCCTGGGATAAACCCTATTATAAAATTAATCTTTTCTACGAAACTCTGTAGACCCATTTCATGCTTGGGTAAGGGTAATGATAATATGGACTCAAATATTTCAAGTTAAATGGAAATACAATCTTTAGACACTACATTTCCTAATAAACTGCCCTCATGAACACCAAATATACAATTTCTACAATTCAATCACACACCAAATTCTTTGCATCTTTCAAATACCAACCTCAAGTGATCAATGTGATCATTTGGATCCTTTGAGAAAATAGTAATGTAATCTAGGTAGATGAGAATTTTGTCATTAACAAAACCTTCAAAGGCAACATCCATTTCCCTCAAAAAAGTTGCTCCAACTTTGGATAGTCCAAAGGAAATTTTCATATATGCATAAGGGCCCCACTTTCTGGTGAACGTAGTCTTATGACTATCTTCTTCCTTGAACAAAGTCTTATTACAACTAGAGTATCCATCAAGTAATGAGAATATATGAGTACCTACCACTTTTTAAAGAATTTAATCCATTGAGGGCAGTAGATAATTGTCCTTTAGGGACACTTGATTGAGGTCTCTAAAGTCAACACATAAACATATTTCTCCATTATCCTTCCTCTCTAGTACAAGTTTTTCCACCCATGAGGAATTTTTAATGGGGAATATTATCTTTACTTTAGTCAACTTAAACTTCTCCCTTATCATCAACTCCTCCACTTTTAGGTTGACATGCCTTTGTTTCTACCTGATTGGTTTTGTATTACTCTCTAGTTCAATGGTATGTTGTGCATGTTTGGGATCAAAACCCTTAAAATATTTGTATTCACATGAAACTAAATTAGATAAATCTTGTCATAAAGTAAAAAATGTAGCTCTTTCTTCTATTGTATTAATATTTCCTAACTTCAACAATTTATCCTTGAAGGTCTATATCCTTTCATAATGTTCCTCTTTGGCTGAGATACATACCTTACCTCTTCTCACTTGGTCATCCTCATCAAATATGATTTCCAATGTCATAATATCCTTAGGTATATTATTATATCTTAGCTTCACTAATTGAACATCATACTGATGTTGAAACTTATTTTTATTCTTATGAAGAATTTTGCCTCTTGCATCAGAAAACTTATAATTTGGTCATCATTATCAAACACCTACCAACTCACATCATTGTTAGATACAAATATATTACATATGACCTTGATATTGTCTTGAATTTGGTTTCCTTTAACTCCTTTTACAACCTCATATTGATATCTGATGATTGCAAGCCTATTTTCATGTTAATTTTCCTCTCTTGGTATGGATTGAATATTGAATGCCAAGAAGTCCTCTATGAGATCCCATAAATGATGCCTATAATATTTCAAATGATGGTTCTTAAATAAACTTAAAACTCTCAATTTTTTCACAACAAGATCAATATCACCCTTGACTAAAACAATTTTAACACCCATTGTTCTTGCCTCTTTCAAATAATGTAAAAGAGCCTCATATTCAACTATTTTTGAAGTGAAAATGAATTGAAATCTTGTAGTGGAATAGGTACTTATGATCTAAGGGTGAAACTAGCATGTATCCAGCTCCACTAGCATATTTTAACCTTGATCCATTTAATAATAAATTCCATAAACCATATTCCTCTTGAGTGGTGTTAGTTAAGAATGTATAGAATCGCCATCCTCATGCATATAATACACTCATAAGCCTGCTTCTTCAATATTACCATAGGGATCGAAACCATGATTTTTAGCTATCCATTAATCTAGGTACATGTCTAGAATGACTTAAATATGATAAAGAGGATCTTATTCACTAACATGTTCATCCTCTTTAAATATGGTATAATTGAGATTTGTAGGTTAGGAATATAGGGCTCTAGATGGAACCTAGTGATAGGTTCTAACCTAACAGTCATGCTAGTCCCATATTTAGTTTTGAAAGCCATGTTTAACAAGTTAGAGGAAACATATACCCCATTTTTATAGTAAATTACCTAGATAATCATAGGGAAAAATATAGCGGTAGGTCTATAATCATTAAATCCTGAGTGATGACACAATTTGGGTAAGTTTTTGATGTGATCTTAGGATCTTTCAATATACCTAATGTTTTAGTGAGGGAACCATATAACTAGAGAACACCTTTTTCATTAGGCACATACTTAAGCTCAATCTTGTCTACTATATCTTTAGGCATAACTGAGCTTGAATTTACTAAATATATCATACAATTGTGCACTATGTAGTCACCTATGATGATTGACAAATAGAATGGAAGGGTTTTGACAACCATAGGGGGATGAATAACATCATGAAATTTATCTAGACTAGGCTATTAAACAGGAACATTAATTTGATTAGGGTGAATACTATTGGTAAAAATACCATTCACCTTATCAGATATCTTGTATATATGAGAAATTTTAATCTCAAAACAATCAGAGCATCATACATAGACATAGTGTTATTATTAGTTTTCACATGATCCACAATGTTGAAAGAATGACTAGTACCTTCGAACAACACTTTGGAAGTTAAAGTATGAATTGAGACTTGAGTGACATGAGGAACAAAAGGAAGTTTTGATGTTATCCATGATGTTGAGGTAATTTTTGACTTGTAGGAGCTTTAGAAGTTACATTTAAAGTGGTAGGTTCTTAAATTAATTTTGGAGGCATTTAAAAAGGCTTAGGTTACCCCAAATTATTAGCAAACATCATCCTCTTATCCCTTATATTGTCTATAATTGGTTCATCTATGCTTTGTTTAGTCTACCCCATGTTTGTTGCTACATGCTCAAACATATGCTCCCATTCTCAAAATTTCATGCATATGGTGTAAAATGGTACCTTATCTATGTTCCCTTGCTATTGAATTTGATATTTAGATGATGCCATGGTAGGCATGTTATCTTGATACACTGGAGGGCCTTGTGGTGGAGGCATTGAATTATGGCCTTAAAATGAAGCAACATGATTCTAAATTGGAAAATGATGCATTTATCCACTTGTAACCATTACCATATCATTACACTAACCTCCTTATTTCCATTTGCCATCTTGTGCATGTTTATTTTGTATGGGGGGCAAGGTTCTTGAGCTACTTTCAATTGTGGGGTTTTAACTATTATATGATATACCTTAAGTAATTGTACATTGGGATTATTGATTTGATAGATAAATGGGTCTATTGTAGGATTGAGTAGGGTATTGGGATTGGAAGGGACTTGAGTTTGTCCATTTCTATTATTGTCTCCCTAGAGAGAATAGCTTGATGTTTTATGCCTTGAACAAGATCTTGATCCTTAAAAATTTATCCACTTGACAATCATTAGGTTGAATTTAATTATTTGGAGTGGGGAATGGAGAAATGGTAGGTGGGGTTGGCTAAATCTCATAAAAATGTGGAATGAGAGATCTTGGCATGAGTTTCCTTGATTGTATTGAATAGTTTTCTACCCTTATAGCTATCTCATAAGCCCCAATCAGAGTTGTCCCACCCATAAATTGGATCATGACTACGATGTCTAGATTTAATGATCTTAAATAGTAAATAAAATCATAATTGGGTGTGTGTTTAATGATGATAGGGATCCTATCCCAAGTATTTTTTAATCTATAGTTGAATTCAGCCATAGATTATTAGGATGCCCTCTTGATTGAGGTGAGTTGATCAACAAGTGGCACATGGTCACTTCTATCCTTAAAATGTTTACATAGGCACTCACCAAACTCATCCTAAGTATTTATTAAGGAAATATCCACACCTCTATACCATTGTAGGTTTTTTGGTTTCAAGGATGTGGCTATTAGTCACATTTCTATATTTTCTTGCATAATTTTATGTACTAAACAAAGGTTTGTAACGTCACCTATGTGATCTATAGGGGTAGTGGAGTTATATCCTATAAAGTATGGTATACTCTTCAAATAGGTAGTATGGATATCATGTTGCTGTAGGTGAAGAGGGTTGCCACCATTAAAGGCTACAAAAGCATGCATTTTGGGTGTTGCCTTTTGCACAGTGGTGGTTGCACTTCTCAAAACAATAGGGTGACTAGGATATGAATAATTATTTTTGGGATACGGACCTATCCTATTAAATATCACTATTTCATATAAAATAAAAGTTAACTTAATGAAATCAAAGGGAATACCTTTAATTATTGACTTTATAGTAACCTTTGGCATGAGAGGTACTATCTAGATGGTTTTATGAACTCTACAACTTGGATAATCTTTAGTATCTGACGATAGTGGATGTCTTCCTCTACTATATATACTTCTTCTTAACCCCAAAATTTGGCTATGCCAAAGAGAAGGTGTCCCATTAGGCTTTCAAAAAACTATTGGAGGTTTTAGGTTACACCGTAGCTAAAATTAGAAGTGTTCAAGTCCTACTCTCAAACCTAGTCAAACATGAGAATGAACCTAAGATATGGGTTACCTAATGCTAGATCAGACCTCTAGGTTTTTTAATGAGGCTTGATCCTTAGATATGATAATTTGAATATTTTATTCTAAAAATTACTATATTGGGATGAAAAAGGGAGAAAATACAAGAAGGAAAACCTACTTTAAGTGTGGTAATGAAAAAATGTTCAATGATCCACTCTCAACTCAGAAACCTCTATGACTACTAATGAATCTAATGGGTATAAGGTTTGATCAAATTATATGATAGGGTTTAAAACATGAGTATTTTATATGAAATTTGTAAGGAGACCTATAAATTTAAGGATACAGAAAGATAGGTCTATGTAAGACTCTATAGACTTATGACACTTGAATAGAAACCTCACTAGCTAAAACTTCACGCAACTTGTAGGAAACTAATAGTCTTAAATCAAGGTGAATGAAATACTTATAGATGATCAATATACACCATAAATTTTATAAATCAAACATTAATGAAACACAATTATCAATAATCTATAATCTAAAATTATCTTATATTACTTCAAAGAGTTTGCAAAGTGATTTTAGTAGAGAGTTTTTATACCAAACAGAGGGATACAAATCAAGAGTTCAAAGCTAGTATTTATAGGAAGAAATAAGGTAAGAGAGAGAGACATTGGCATTGAAATGGTCATTAATAATCCCAATTATACTCAGAACAACCACCACCATAATCCTTCCTGAGACTTCCCCTACATTAATGTCAATGTATCTTTCTCTAGCATGATAGAGAATTTGAAGATCAATACCTATTGCTAGAAGAAATCTCCACCGATACATGAATACTTTTTGATCTCCTCTACATTAATGGGCTTTACTTTCTTCCTCAATCATGCTTGATGTTCTTCATATTATCGAGTAGTTACTTGAGCTTACTCATTAGTGTTCTTTCAAACATTACTTGTATAGTCACCATTCTAGCGTTACTTATAAATCTTGAATATAGATCTATTATGGATGAAAACCAATAACCTTATTGGTTTTCATATAGTCATGGTTACAAAAAAGGATATTTAGGGTAGGGCCTCTTGATTTTGAATAAGACATAAAAACTACATATATAATCTCTTGAAAATATTTATAGGGATTTGATGGTTTTAGATGGATTTTCAAGGTGTACTCCTGATAACATAGATCACATTTGATCCTAAATTTATATATCCTACCTACTCATAGTGGTGAAATCCTTTATCTAAAGTGTCTACCTTCATGGCATCTTCTTAAAATATTTTCTTTGGTTTGAACATAAGTTGAATTTATTCTCAATTAAATTCCCTTATCTTTTGACTTGTAATTTCAGTTATCGATCTTGATCCAATTCTTCTCAAATTATGTTAATTGTCAACTCTGCATTCATTCCATAGGATCTTGTTAACCCTTTCACCTCTCAATCACTGTTGATCTACTTCTATTTGATGAACAAGAGCCATAGATCTTCTACAAGTTTAATACAATAGAGACACTTGTCACCCATAAATTTGATCTTGGGATCTACTAACCTTTTGATGCATCATTGACCATTAAATTTGATTTATATGATGGATCACATACTATTGATCTATTTTAGCCCATTGGCCTTATCAGTTGATGTGTATAATTAGATCCACTATGAGCTTATAAAATTATACCACTTGTCACTTACACATTCACCTTGGAGATCCTCTTACCTTTTGAATTGATGCTTATCGTTGATATTTAAAGCATGATCAAATGTGCATTATTAGATCTTTGGGACCCATTGACTCATCAGGTTACCTATTCACCGTTAGAACATGACTTGAGCTTCTGTGATCTGGACACTTGTCATTTGCACATTCATTATTGGGATATTTGAATTCAAATGGTTATTTTCCATATCTTTAACTTAAAATCCCCATGCAAGTCTTACTCTACAATTCAAACTTTAAAGGCTTATATTTTGAGATAGAAATATCACCAAGAAAACAAATGTTTAGAGCATGATCTAGGCATGAATAACTTCATGTCCATTTGATCTTTCAGCCTGAGAGACATTCTAAGAATACTTATAAAATTCATAATCATGTTGACCTATTTATTTTTTCATGACATGTTGATGATTTTCTATCTCTTCTATGCTTTTTCAATAAATTTCAAGACTCAAAATGATATTTTGAGACCTATAAAACGTGTTTTATGTTTATGAAAGTCATGATCACCGTGAAAACTTGTTGATCCTTCGTCCCTTACAAATATAGACCTATTCCAAGACTTGATTCTGAAAGATAAAAAATTTAACTTTAATCTTGCTTAAGGTATTTGAAAATGTTTTCAAGTTATATGTTATCCTTGGACCCTTCATTCCATCTAGAACTCTATCTAGCTCATCCATCTAGTTAGAAGCTTTGTATGTAGGCCAGAATTTGCCAAGTCACCTTACAGATGTTGAATACTCTTTCAATAATGTAAATATTTATTGAAAATAATTGTTAACCTTTTATTTATTGAATTGGAAATGGAGATAAGGAATAACATTGATAAATACTTTTGAAGATATCATATGCACTGACTTGGTGATTTCATCATTTAAACTCTTCCTCTTACAACATGTTGTAGAAAGGAAAAAAATTGGTTTTGACTTGAATAAATAAATTTAACTCCATTTATGGAATCTAAATATAATTTAAAACCTAAAACATGTCATTTTCAGCTATCAAACAATCCCTAAAGATCTAGTTTTTGTACCTTTAACTTGTTTTTTTCTCAATTCCTTATAGCAATCAAAATAGGTAAACCATTTTGTGTATAATAATTTATAAAATATTTTGGTGAAATAAAGACATATTTGAAGACCATATAACACCTTACATCTCAATTCCAAGTTTTAATACCCAAATCTAAGTGGAAGTGTACTTTTTCTATTGTTTTCTCTCTAATTAGGCCTTCATTAGCCCTCTAGGCCTAAAAACTAATTTTTTGATCCAAACTTATCCCACATGTGTGAAACCTCCAAGAATTTTTTTCTTCAATTTTATTACTATTTATCCATTCTTAAAACTAAATTTGGGCTTAAATAAGGTTGTGTAGGTAGGTAAACCAAGAAATGGCCAAAAAACTAACCCTTTCTCAAGCCTGTTTTGGACTACATTAAAAAATAGACTTGTTTAATCATTTTAAAGGTGTTTTGTATTGGTTTTAATGCTTTAAAAGGTAAAATTCATATTAAATAATCCTCCCTAAGATTTTTAAACTATCTATGTTCTTCAATAACCTATTTTGGGTTCAAATCTTTAGAAAAGTACATCATTTATTGAATACATTCTTGTATAGATAGAAGAAAATGTCATGGTAGGGACATCATTGGAGATATAAATTATTTTTATTTGGGTTCAAGGTAATTTCATTTTATTTTATGTTCTCAAGAAGCCAATTTCTCCAAACTAGTTAAAATTGGCCTCTAGGCAACCAAAAACACACTTATCATCTTATTAATTATTCATAAAGTACACGCCCCTAAGTTGAGAAATAATGAATAAATTTTTGAGGCCATATACATTTATAATCTCCCATAATATATTTTTACACCATGTATCTTCTCATGAGAGATCTGATAAAAAGTTTGAGCTTCTTGAGTGGTTGAATATGCATTCTATGAGGTTAAGAGAGAAATGAGGTCTAAAGTTGGTACTTTGACACTTATTTTAAGTTTTAAATAGTTTATTTAGGTATAAAAAACTTCATATATGTTTTTAAAATCACCCACTATTGTCATTTACCTCCATAAGCTCTGCAACCTCACATTTCATGCATTTTTTACCCTAGTTGACTGTCATAGGTCATTTCTTATCAATCTTCTTGAGTTTCAAGAATATAGATATTTGTATAGGATATTTAAAACTAATTTGGTATATTTTCATAAAAAAAATATTCATATCTAACTCCATATATACAAACTACATCAAATCTTTATGAGCAGACTTAAAAGTCAATCTTGGGCCTGTAGGTGTGTTTTCTTAATTCTTTGCCTTCAATAGGTAGAGTAAGTGTAAATAAAACCTTGAATAGGTATATATTAACCTAAATAAAAAAAATTCACCATAAAACCATTTTTAAAATTAGTATCTCCTTATTATCTTGACAATTTTACTTGCACAGGTCTAACTATAGGTGAATATCAAGTTTACTAGGTTTTTGAGTCTATTTCATTTGTAGCATGTCAGTATATGTTATTCAAGAAAATTTTAGAGTTTATGAATTCCATTAATTTTTAAATCTATCCAAACCATAACACCTAATACATGACATTACATTCAAACTTCTCTCATGCTTTCAAAAGGCTTGTAGGTGTCGTGTTGACTGTGTATGTAGGGTTAGAGTGAATTTTGTTTAGTCATCTTCTATCTGACCTTTATCTTTAGGTCTATTTGTCATAAAATAAATTAATTTTATTTTATCATTCCCATAGACTTAAATATCACTATATTACATTATTTCTCATTCTCACGATTGAAACCAATTTGAGTTATCCAATCAAAACTATAAGTTCTTATTTGGTGCTTTGACTATAATTTTGTAGGTTTAGGCTATTAAATAGAATAGTTGGCATCTTAATAACCATTGAAGAGAATATTATGAGTATGAACATATATTTTATTATTTAATTACTTCCTTTAACATTAATTATAATGCAATAGCATTGCATTTATGTGCAAAAGAGACCTACAGGTCTAGGTAGACATGTGGGTCTATCTTTTTGTCATTTTAGGTCTTTTGAACCTACATATAAGACCAATTACAGAATTTAAAGAAAAATATATTATACATACCCTATTTCATGAAATTTTTTTCTTTTAAACATACTTATAAATCATCATTTGTCACCATTTTCAATTAACATTATATACTTTCTCCACAATTTGGCATGCAGACCTATATGGCAGGCATCTACTAGGATACTCTTGGCTACATTTATCTTGACTATAGGTGTTTTATTAAGGTAATTTAAATTATTGTATAAATTTTATCAACCTATAGATAATATCACCCCTTGTTTTATAACTTATTCTAAATTCCCTTATACATGCCAATGGATTTCATCAATTTTCCTAGCATTGGGTTGGTATACAACCCACTTCCATTGTCTATCATTTTCATGACTAACTACCTATATTCTCATAATAATATTGTACTAAAATTTGAATTATATAACCAATTATAGAATCTAAGTTACATCCTTAATTTTATCTATATAACTTTCAAAAAATCCAAACCAAATAAACACCCTACCTATCAATACCATATAGGCCTAACTGTTAGTTAAGAGTTGTGTGACTGCATGCATAGGATATACTCACTTTAAAACACTTTCTAATGTTTATTGAGATCATATTAGTTCTCAAATTATTCTGTCAACCTATTTACCCATCCAAATCAAACTTTAGCACACCTATTGTGTCTTCTCCTTCAAACATGAGATCTAATTGAATTCTTGAGTAGGCCTGACTATTACCATTTAGGTCTCTTTGGTTTTCATGATAGTGTTAGGTCTAAAGAAGAAATATTTAAATGATATAGTTTTCTTATTCATAATCTAAATCAACTCCATGGCACTCACACATTATTCCATACCCCTTCACTTATTCCTTGAGCTTTTTTTACAAGCAAGGTTTCTTGCAGTTTATGTACAAGGAGACCTATAGGTCTATATTTTCATCATTTTATCCTTCTTGATCATGCATTTTGAAATCATGTTATTGTTAAGAATAATCCTTAAATTATATTTACTTAGTTCATGATGTTAAATACTTCATATAACCCTCACAATACACATTTGACACTTCCTTTGTTCATCTTTGTGTAGATAGGTTATATACATAGTCCATAGTCCAAAATGACATTAGGTTTGTCTCTTTGAGCATGAAGTCACTTTTGAATTACATATTGTACAAATTCTCAAGTGTTTTCTCAGTTTTCATCTTTCATTCTACATCTTGATCATCATTCCAAAAAAAGAGTTATTTCATTTAGTTTTCACTCGTGCCAAAGAGATCTATAGGTCTAGGCAGACATATAGGTTTGCATCTTCATGCAAGAAGCCTTTTATAAGGTCTATCTTAACCTTATCTAACTTTTAGATCAATTTTCACTATTATTTTTCCTCTCTTATGAGTTTAGTACCTTTATATAGTTTTTAACAAGGAAAAACAAGTCCTCCTTACTCCATTATTGTAGGTAGATCCATGATGTAGTCCAAAAGGCTTTAAAACACTATTTGTTGCTTGGAGAAAATAGTATTGGAATGATTATGTAGAATTATTAGTGTAATTTTAATTAAATTTAAAATACTTGAAACATTTTTAGAGACCCCCATTCCATTCTTTTAACTATTGAATACCTTGAAACAAATAAGAAGTCATGACAATCACCTTTAAAACTATGCTTGAGGACAGTTTCTTGACAAAATAGACTCACACATTCAAAGTAAGGCTTGAATAAAAATGTGAGATGCTTTCAAAAACCCTAAAAATCTCCATTAATTGCCCTT
The DNA here is from genome assembly GCA_037957365.1 of Torreya grandis. Classification (NCBI taxonomy): domain Eukaryota; kingdom Viridiplantae; phylum Streptophyta; class Pinopsida; order Cupressales; family Taxaceae; genus Torreya; species Torreya grandis. Next base: position 401,989 of record JARHVA010006087.1, read on the forward strand.
ATAAATTTATCTTATTTCAAATTTCCATTTTTAAGGATAAAAATGAGCCTGTGGGGATTGTAGGTAGTTTTAGAGTACCATGGAGTATTAAAAATTGTTAATAAATAAGAATTGATGGATATAAAAAATTACCTAATTTTAATCTTAATATTAACCCCTCATCTATCTAAAAATTTAATACCTAACTCTCTCTATCTCCCCTGTCCATACTAAGCATTTGAAAACTGCCTTTATGAGCTTGTGAGGAGAGTGATGGAGGAGAAGAAACATGTTTTGAAATTTTAAGACTTGAAAAATATTAAAAATAAATTATATGACCTATATAATATTGAGATACACTTTTAAGGTGTTTTCACCTACAAGTGAATTTTGGAAGTCTATACAAACTTCTAAAACTACCTTGTTTGGAGAAAAAATTGAATTGTTCTAACATGTAGGTCATTATTATGACTTATTACTAAATTAGTATTTAAAAAATATTTTCAATATTTTAAAAGTGAAATGGTATATTTATTTCATTTTGACCATCTTTGGAAGTGGACTTAAATCCCTTAAAATCATCTTCAAGTAAAAATAAATATAATGTATATTGGATGATCTCATGTAAAGAAACTATATCAATACAAGACCATATAGGAATTAAAATAAATTATTAAGCATATTATTTTATTCTCTATTTAAGGATAGTGCTTTGAGAAGGTTTAATTTGTCCATAATGTAAACCTAGGTTTTTCCAAAAACTTTAGACTATGCTAAATTACCTTTATTTTATCACCTCAATTTTATAAAACAATATTAACAAGCTTTAAATCAAGTGACCAAGTCAAATAAATTGACATGATATAATACCAACCATCGTTACACATCATGATGTGCCCTTAGGACCCACTAGACTAACTTTGAAGGAATTGTAAAGCTCAACAAAGATATTACCTTAAACATTGCTAACAAGACCATATAAAGACCACTTGAAAACTATCAAATCATGACAAAGCTATCAACAAGGTTTTAGAATCATGACAAACAAATTTTTTAATTATAAGGGTGACAGTTTGACTTGTAAGGTCAAACTTGTCAACATTTACTCGAATAAAGAATCATCTACTTAATCAATAGGAATCCCTCTTGCATCTCATGCATACTTCTCATTTATGTTGGAGTGGATTGGAAGTATCTTTAGTTTTACCATATTAATTATTTTCCTATTGCTAAAATATTGGTCTCCTACACTATTATGGTGATGTTGATGTATATTATAAAATATTTTTAATAATAGATACATAATTCATTATAACCACTCATGAGAGTAATCATCAGTACAATTAATTTGTCAAAATTAGGTAACATTATAAGGTGTTATGAAATTAATCCTTGTATCCTATCTAGTAGGAATATGGATCCTAGTTGTGAACTAGTTATTGGTGCCTGAGGGAACCATTGGTCATTACTAGAGTTAATGATTAATAATAGATCAAGATCATATTATCTCATGTATCATAGTTATAAGCCAATTCCCATATCTTCCTTCTATTAATCAGACAATGACACAATAATTTGAGATCTATCCACTTTTATTCATTATTTAGTAGAATTATGTCAAAATATTTTGCAAAACAAGTCAATGAAAGTTAGATCTATGAGATTTAACCTCACTCTATTTTGTGCAAATGTGTTATTCTCTCTATGCCTTGAATTTTATATATTTTCTTCTCCCAAGATTCTCTGACACTTCTCATTAATTCCTTAATTTATATTCACAATACTATCCCCTTGAATTTAATTTTGATGGTCATTATGATGTGATCTTTATATTTTTTATGTGTAAATTCAATGTTTCCTCTAACATCCTTGAAGGATGTGATGCATCACATTTTCTAGTCTTGATAGTTTCTTTTATTAAGCAATTACTATGAGTTACAAATGTGATTGTTTTGTAATTATTACAACATTTGGTGTGCTTTGCCTTTAAATTCCTTAGAAGTTAACATATTTGTACCTACCATTTATATTTTTTCAAAAGCACCTCATTCCTAGACTTATTTATTTAACACATGTTGACTAATTTCTATTTTTCCCATTAGTTTTTATTGTCTTTTTTATACTTTATAGTTCTAACTTTAGTATATGTTATGAATACAGGTGATATAGATATTACACTATACACCTACACTAAAACCTGTAAAAATATAAATAAAACTTAAAAATAAACAAACTTCTAAAAAATAAGGTACTAATCAATACCCACTCTATTTTCATCATGGGATTCATAGAGATAACTAGTAGTAATGTTTAAGTCCATAACCATTTACTCTTCCTCAAAGTATGCTTCCTTAAAGTTCCTTCAAAATTATAGTTAATTTTAGTGAATCTTCATGGATAACATATGGTCCTTTTCATTGAATGTGCAACTTCCTTAGATGCACTAGAAATATGTTATCATATTATAAAATAACATATTTTTAGTGAAATTCCTTTGATCGTAGGTTATGATCATACCATACCTTTTAAATATTTTTGTTTGTGTCATGTACCCATATTTATCTCTTCTTAATCTCTTGCGTGTTGGTTAAATACAATATAATTACATGAAGTGTGTCCTTACCTCCCAAGTGCGTTTTCAATGAAATTCCAAGACTAGGGACTATGTATATCATGGGCATCACAAATTTCATCCCATATAACACCTAAAATATGTGAATCACATCAGACATTTATAATATGTTCTATATGCCCATAAGATCATAGGTATATGATGCTCTCAAAATTCCATATGCACATTACCTACTTCAATAAAAATATTCTCAAGAATATTATTTGATGATTCTAGCTACCAATTAGATTAAGGATGATAAGTCATGAGTTTATGCTAAAATACCATAAATTTTTTAGTCATAGTAATTATTTTGTTATTGGGGAAGTGCATTCCCCTATAACTAGCTAGATTTATAGGACACCCAAATTTGGATATGATGTTTTCATACAAACATTTAGTTACATCCTTAGCACTGTGACTTGGTGTCATAATAACTTCTACCTATTTATAAATAAACATATTGTAATATTTATATATCTTACATAAATATGCTTCATATGTTGATAATTGGTCCCTAAAAAATAAATGCCCAATTACTTAGTTGATTGCACAACTAGCATTGCATTTAAATGCATTTCATGCCTTGGGTTTCATCTTCCCGTTTATTGACATATGTCACAATATTTTGAAATTATGTGTGCATCCTAGAGTAGATTAGGCCACCATAGATTACCTTTTAGTATTTTTATCATATTCAATTTTATTTTTAAATGCCATCCTCTAACAACCTGGTGTGTTTATTATATAATTTATGGCCTCTCATGATTGAAGGCTACTCTTCACAAAAAATCATATTTGCCCAAATATTAAATAATTTAATTGATAATACTAATTGTAAGAACTCATTCAACCAGTTTAATTTTACCTTTTTCATATTTTTTTTTAGGAAAAAGTCATTTTTCAATCAAATTTGTTGTCTCCCATATTATTTGAGATTGTATATACTCAAAAAAATGAGCATCTAGTGACTCATCATGTATTTCTTAGGCTTCCTCACCATTCCTTATGTGACTAAAATGATGTGGCCTCATTTTTTCTCTTCTTGGCTTCACATTAATATGAAACTTAAATTCCTAGAATAACACTAACCACCTAGATATTCATCCTCATACCACTAATTTGTTCACAAGGTATCAACAAGTTTGGTGGTCTGTAAAGAATTTAAATAGTTTATCAAAATATAATCCCTAAATATATGTAGTGGAAATACCATATCTAGAGATTATCATTATTTCATTATATAATTATTCTTAGCAACTAAAATATTCTAAATTGTAAAGTGGACAGAGTGATCTAGGCCCACATATCAAGGTTGATCCAAGATATATTCTAATATAATTCTTGATTAATATACATGGACATGAAATGTCTTACTCCAGTTAGGACATTAAAGTAGTGGGGTTTTTACCAATTTATTTTTCAAGTCTATGAAATTTGATTGACATTTAATAGTACATTCAAACCTTCTATCCTTGAGTAGTTGTCTCTTCAAAGGTGTTGATATAGTTGTGTACCCCTTGATGAAATTTTTAAAATACCTTGTGTGCTGAAAAAAGTCTCACACTATAGAGGAAATTGAGGGAGGTGGATGTCCCACAATGATTGCAATCATCAATTATTTTTGTTAAGATACATATGATAGGCAATATTGAATATAATTGATATAGACATGTGAATGAAGGAAAATAACACATAGATTAATGAACATAGGTATATGTCGAAAAACCTACAATAGAGGTAAAAAACCCATAGTTGATATATTCATATAAGATAAAACATTTTACCTAGTACAATCCCTTCTGACTTTTCACTTCTCCTCAAGCTTTACATAACTCTTCAAAAAAATATTTTTCACATGAAAATTTATAGCAGTCTTGATAATATTTTATGACATAATTAATTAATTGTGTTTGTATTTTATTTAAAAAAATTAAAATAACTTTTTATAGTTGGGTGTGAGATGGACCATTGTAACCAACCCCTCAATGGCAACTCTAAGAGGCTTAACATTGTACAAAACTGACAAAACTTATTATAACTAAGTGGTTCTATGAGAATATCTACCACTTTTTCATCCATGGGATGAAAATACAAATAAATCTTATAAATGAATAATTTATCTCAGATAAAGTGCACACAAAATTTAATATGCTTAATTCTTCAGTATTATAACAGATGTTTTGCTAAAGCTATAGAACTATGGTTATCACATATAAGGGAAGTACTATGAGAAACATCCAAATTAAGATCTCTTAATAGAATTAATAGTAACATGGATGCCTTATCACCTTAGACAGAACATTTATACTCTATTTCCATTGAAGAGATAGAAATAGTATGTCCTTTTTTTATTTCATAAATGATAAGTCTTGCACCAAACTTAAACACATGTCTAGACATAAATTTATGATATAAAAACATGGTTATAATCATGATAACCAATTAAAAAAATATTAAACATGACATATTTTTTCTATGAAAAAACACATTTTAAACAATCAAGACATGTTTTCTACAAACTAGTTCACTAATTTGATTATTAAATTAGTGACACACAAAAATCACTGTATGCAATTCACTATTGGACACCTTTAATACTGGAAAGATGAGTCTCCCCAACTATTAGTTGATATACATACACAGATTTTAATATTAATCTGATAATGATTTATCCAAACATTAGATATCGTATTATAAATAACTTATTTTAATAATTTTTATCTTAATAAACATTGAAATCATAATATGGTTTTTGTCATTTTATAATGATTTAGAAATTAATCTAACATAAGATTGGGGTTTTTTATTTCTAATACTTCAAAGATGGAAAATTTTAGCATGATATGCTATCATGAAATCAAATAGATATGAAATTGAAAGATATAAATTTAGACATGTATGAACATAAAGTTCAGTAAATTAAATGATGGGGAGATAATTAATAATACAAACTCCATTTACACTTTGTATTTAATAGCATATCTTATTATCAAATAAAACATCTAATAATTTTAACATTAACTTTCCCTACATATCAAATCAAAGAACCTTTAATAATTTAAACATAAAATATCCTTTCTTATTAAGCATGATCTTCTTACCAAATTAAATAACTAACATGATGATAATGTCAAATGAAGCACGATGTTATGAATATAATGTATTTCAATGCTAACTCATGGGAATTTAATATAATCATAAACATAATCATTTTAAAAACAATAAAATTACTATATATTTTATTATCTTTCTTATCCAAGACAAATATAGCTATTAAAATATAATTTTAAATAAAATTTTCAAAGAATAACACTTAATAGTATCACTAAGAAGTACCATTATAGTTGACAAACTATAAATTTTATTAGTATATTTAAAGTAATTGAGTATATATAATTGATAAGATATGCAACTTCTAGTTTTCATGTATCATCACTATGAATAAACTCTTAAAGGATGAGAGGATTTCACATCATGATTCTCATGAAAGGGATTAGTATGTTACCACATAACTATCCTTCATAAACTTCATGATGAGAAGAGATAGAAGAAAAATAAACAACAATATTATGAGAAGACATATCATTTAAATCTATAAAATTAGCATGTCCTAATATTTCATGCCATAAATGAGACTCATTCCTACTATGTGATGAAATACAACATGTAGAAGAAGCAAAAAATATGTATAGACCACTTTTTGAACAAATTTAACAATCAGAGAACTAGATTAATTTCTAGGAGACTAGGTATACTTAAATCAAAGTTACAATTAAATTATCATTCGTAATTTGAGAATAAGATACCAATTTTTTATTAAGTTTAGGTACACAAAAAACATCTTCAATAATGAAATTTACAAATTATGTTTTTCCTTGATTAGTAGCTTATAAAAATGAATTATCATCTAAATAAATATTTCCATATAAATTTATAGTGTCAAATAAAATATTTGATAAACAGGTCGCATGATGTGATGCACCGCTATCTATACTCTATTCATTTTCATTAGAATAAAACAAGGCAACATATAAAGCAACAACATTAAAAATATGTTATTGATTATTATTCTAATTATGGTTCTGAATCTTATTATGATGCCAGTTATATTTATTCCCTTTTTAATTTTTATATATATTATGATTATACAATTATGTTTTTATTAAAAAAAATCCATTCTATGACTAAATTTACCAGAAATATTTAAATTCCCATTAAAATTTATTTTATGATTCTTATTACGTTATTTCTTATTCCTAGTTTGCCATTTATAGAATTAGGGCTAAAATTTATGGTCTATTTTATTTTTAAAAACAAGATTCAGAGTGAGAATTGCCCAAGTAAAATTTTGGTTAGAATCAAAATTAGACATAACTTTATCTAACTAAATTTGAATAGATGAAAGGGTAGTGAGGTTGGGGATATCTTGCTCTATTAGGTATTTTGAATTCAGAATTGAAAGAAAATAACTTTTTTTCATGAATATTTAACTGAATAATAAAATACAAAAAAATATATATTAAATAAGATGAAAATAAAAACCATCTAGCTTATATATATATTTTTTAATTTTATTAATAAAATCAACAAAAAATTTATCACCTTTTGTAGGTGTAGTTAGCAATTGACTAATAATTTTAATTATCTTAGAGAGTGGAGTGCCCTCATGCATAGACTCAAGGAGTTTGTAGGAATAATTTGGATACTCTTCATTGTCAATATTGAGTAGGAAATAATATTTAAAACTTGTGATTTCTATTGACATGCATCTAAAAGCTTAGGTCTAACTGTCATCTTGATAGGGCCTTATAATATAAATAACATTAGTTCCATAGCTTTTTAGCCATAGTTTTTAATTTAATGTTTATTATTCAAATATTATTATATATCCATTGGGCATTTGATAATTGTCTAGAAAAAAATATGAGAAGCCATCTCTTCACTTTAAAATTAACACTATGACACTAGATAAAGCTTAAAAAAAAAATTATTGTGATTTTAAACTCTATTTAAAAAATTAAAAATTTTAGTGTAATAAATAAGTAATTATTCAAATATATCTAAGACAATGGTAACAAAATTTCACTAAATAAAGTGTCAAAAGTGTTGCATATTGAACAAATATATAAACACTTATTAAAAATAACTCAAAATCCATAATAAGAAGTTTAAAAACAATAAATGGACCTCATCAATATATCTGGATTGTGAGAAAACCTATAAATTGACTTGTCACATGACCATGGTCTACAAAGAATAGTCTAGGTCAAGTGTCATGAAATATTACAAAATGACTATGGTTTTGAAAGTGAGACACTAACCATGCAAACAAAAAAGGATTTTCAAATTAATTATTTTCAAAAATAAAGTAGGTGAGATTGTGTTCTGAACACTATACCTCCCTTTTCCATGTTTTTATCAAAATGAAAACTATCAACTCATATAGTATATTGATTAGGATTTTATATGCACTAATTTATTTTAAATATTATTTCAACTCAATCAGTCATCAGTGATAGTATGATTTGACAAGGGTTTCTATCAACTTCAATGTTGAGCAAAGGTCATTAGCATTTATTAGACATCAGGGAAATGTGCCATACATAATATGGTGTTTCTCACTTGGATGGGTTATTATTTGGGACTTTATGTGGGTCTATATAGTTAGACATGATTGATTGTGTTCCACTATAGCATCATAACTAATTATGCCTTTGGTAGATCCCATAATAAATCCTTTACCAGATGTTAGGTTTTTGAAATGCTTCATAATCTCATTTAGTATTTATGTCACACTCCCATCATTGAAGAGGTTAAACTTGTTGATATATTCAATCCTTAATCTTCTTATATGTATGAATCTATTCTTATAATTACACTTCTTCTATTGTTAATTTTGGATATTTCTTCCAAATATAGAAAAAAAATCTTTTAAAAGAGATGTATTGTACTTTATTAGAGCAACCCTTCAGGCTATACAAGGATGAGTAGGTCCACCTATAACTTATTGTATATGTAAATTTATTGTATTAATTTAGATCCCATGACCTCAAACTTATAAAATGCCTCAAAACTTTACTCACTATTTCATGGAAACATCACTGTTTACTAACTATGCTTGCAATTTCAGCAACAAGCCCATCTTGGAGACCATTCTACATTATGGATATAATTACGAGCATTAGTTAATTTTCATGGATCATATCGATGGAAATTCCTCAATAGATGATATTATTGATAATTATATCAAGATACTTGCTATCTTTTTTGGAATTGAAGAGGATGCCAATATGAAGTTTAATTTTATCTCGACAAGCATTACTATGCTTTTGGCTACAATATATTAGAAGATCTCTCTTAGAAGATTGATCATGTTCCTAATGTAGTTTGGGTGTTACTTAAATACTAAATGGACATGCAAACAAAGTCATATGGACTAAATCCTTTCATTAATGGAAAATATATGATACCACTATTAGCCCACCAATGGAGGGATCATTTCAAAGATATATTTAGTGCAAATCAACTTGTTTTATTTTTTTACAAGGTATGCTTTAAAATCTTATGGGAGAAGAAACTGGTTAAGAAAAACCAATTCATGGGTATAACCAACCCATCAACCAAAAATAAACTAAAACTAAAAAAATAAAAACAAACTAAATATTTTAGATCATAAAATAATCCAACAATTATATAAAGATTCAAAAACAATTTTTTAAATTTGATTTTGAACTCTATTTACAAAGAAATAGTGTAATAAATAAATAATTATTCAAATCTATGTAAGATAATTGTAAAAAATTTCACTAAATAAAGTGTCTCACAATAAACAACTATCTAAACACTATTGTTAAAAATGTTTTGAAAACTATAAAAGGAAGTTTCAAAAAAAACAAATGGACCACACTAGTATAAATTGACTAGTCACATGACCATAGTCTACAAGGAATAGTATAGGTCAAGTGTCACAAAATGTCACAAATTGATTAGGGTTTTGAAATAAAGATACTAAGTGAACAAATTCAAAAGGATTTTCAAATTAATTATGTAAAAAAAAAAAAAAAAAACTTTAATAAATCAATTTTAACCAAAAGAAACTAGGTGATACTATATTTTGAATACTATACCTCCCCTTTGCATGTTTTTATCAAAACAAAAACTATCAACTTGTATAGTAGATTGCTTAGGATTTTATATATACTAATTTATTTTAAAACTTTCTAAACTGATATATATATATATATATATATATATATATATATATATATATATATATATATATATATATATATATATATATATATAGAGAGAGAGAGAGAGAGAGAGAGAGAGAAACAAACACATATGTGTATGTATGCATGTATACACACACACAAACACACACACACACACACACACACACACACACACACACACATGTGTGTGTGTGTGTGTGTGTGTGTGTGTGTGTGTGTGTGTGTGTGTGTGTGTGTGTGTGTGCGTGCGTGCGTGTGTGTCTGTGCATACATACATACATAAATATACATACATACATGCATATATATATAGCCATGCATACATACATATATATAGATACATATATACATACATACATATCTACATACATACATACATACATACATACATACATATATATATATATATATATATACATATAAACATATACATATACATATACACATATATATACACATACGTATACATCCACACACACACACACACACATATATTTATATATATATATATATATATATATATATATATATATATATATATATATAGATACATATATACATATATATATATATATACATATATATATATATATATGTATGTATATATATATATATATATGTATATATGTATCTATATATATATATGTATATGTATATATGTATCTATGTATGTATGTATGTATATGTGTGTGTGTGTGTGTATACATATATATATAGATACATACATATATGTATATATACATATATGTATGTATCTATATATATATATATGTATGTGTGTGTATATATATATATATATGTATATATATATATATATGTATATATGTATATATATATATGTATATATGTATATATATGTATATATATGTATATATATATATACATATATATATATATATATATATATATATATATATATATGTATTTATGTGTGTGTGTGTATCTCACACCACACACATATACATATGTGTTTTTGTGTGTGTGTGTGTGTATAATGGTGCACGTAAAAATATTATTGAAAATATTTTATCATAAATTACTTTTGGGACAAAAGTAAATGAGATGTGGGCCACTTTATCTATGCGTGAAGATTATTTATTGAATTAAATAAAATATTTTAATTTTTTTTAAGAAAAGTGAAGGTACTAACCATTATATGTTATTTTAACAACCGTGGTGTGCAAGTGAATTAAGGGGATTTAGATAAGATTGTAGACATCAATAGAGATATTCAAAATTTATAGTTATTACTCAAAAATTAAAATAATGTAGATCAAACCCTCAACAACCAATTTTGATGACAAAAAAAATTATGATTTTTTTTGTTTTTAAAATCCATACAATGGTGCCTAGGACTGGTTAAAATTTGTATAAATTTGAAATAAAATACTCAATGGCTCTTGAAAAGCTCTAGGAGGCTCAAAATATTATTTTAGACATATCTAAAACATAAGAATTACACCAAAGGCCATGTAAACATATTTTAACAAAATTATTTAATTATAAGGTTTTATAACTAGTAATGGCATCCCATGCTAAAATTCTACATGTTGAAGGCCTTAAATTTATGTTCAGTTGCTTTGATAGGGGTCTAGGGTGTTAGAATGGAGGTTTAAATGTTCAAAAAAGCACTAAATGAAGTTTTTGAGGTTTTTATCCTTTAATAAGCCATAGTGTGTTATTTAATAGGCCATAAAAGTAAAATTTCAAGTTGAAAAATAGTTTATAATTTGATTTAATTTGGAGTGTAAACTTACAAGGAGATCTCCAATGCTCTTAACAATCAATCAACACATCTCATATGATCTGGCACCATGTTAAGATACATTCGATATGAAATATTAAGTGTATTGGATCTAGATATGTTAATGAAGACAAAGAACACACATATCAATGAACATATATATAGGTGGGAAAACCTTGAATAGAGGTAAAAATTAAATTCAATATATTAATATAAGAGAAACCATTGTACCCAATACATTCCCTTCTAAATTATCACTTCTCTTCAACCTTCATAGAAGACTTTAGAGTAATATTTTCCACATGAAAAAATATGAAATAGTCTCATAAATTTTTAAATCATATAATGAATTGTGTGCTTATATTATTTACCAAAGGTAAAATTCATTTTTATAAAGGGTTGTGAAATGTACTATTGTAACCAATGGATCCAACCTCTCCCTAAAGAATGTAATGGTAATAAATAAATATGTCTTATTATTTATTTACATGAGGTATTTAACTCATATTAATAGATAATACAAAATTATTATTTAATTAAATAACATATGCTAAGGCTCCATAAATGGATCTAGTTAAGAATTAAATATTCCAACAATTCTACCATAATATAATTCTTTTAGACTATGTGTCATATAAGAACACCGAAATGTGTAAATAATAAAAATTTAATCAAATACAAATCTATGTACATAACTCAACATCTTCCTAACATTAGACAGAGATTTGAAAGATGATATTTGAACAAGGAAAAGAGAAACCAATCATGCAGATAAAACTCTAGTATGTCATGTATAAAGTCATAAACTGTAGTGAATACAAATTGGGAGAATACAATATGAGCATTTTTAAGGCCAAAAGGCATTATATTATATGCCAATGAGTCCCATTCTATCATAAAAGTGGTATTTTTCTAATCTTATGTTGTGATATAAATATACTTTTAGCCACTAAATCCATCTATGAATGAGTATACTTCATGTCATATGATAGACTTGATAACTTCAAATGTAAAACGAATTAGAAATGTGTCATTTATGTAGGCATCAATTAGTTCCATATTGTCACAAAAAATCTATTTTCCCTGAATTCTTGCATTGAACAACCATGGGCCTTACCCAATTTTATTTTTCTACTAGATAGATGATCCCTTATTTCCACATCCAAGCAATCTCAACCTTGACTTTTAAATTCAGATTAGGATTTAATCTATAGGGTTATTTTTTATGGGCCTTATGCAATCCTTTAGTTATATATGTATTTCTCCAAATGATGGATCAAAACCCTTACATTTAGAAAATATTTTGTTAAATTAATCCTAATAATATCTTAGCAATTGTAATCCCTATAATAGTTTATGTTGTCTCCATCAATAACCTATGGTAACAAGTGTTATGATAGAATGTTTAGCAATCTTTTCCACTACCTTCCATATAGGTTCTTGATATATTTTATTTTGTCCACTTGGAATAGATTATCTTAGTGTCCTTTCCCTAAAATGACCATGACTATTTAGGTTTAATAGTTCCATATCCTTTGTTTAACCTCTGATGTGTACTTCAGGCTCCTCTTCCTAACATTCAAGATCAAATAATCCTTTGAAATTTAGATCATCCTTACCATCATTGGATTGTACCTATTTTTTGTAATTTAAAATCCTATTATAGGATTTCAACAAGAAATATTGTTTTTGTTTGTCAAACCTATAATCTTTGATAACTTTGTTCAATTCCCTAGTTGGTTCTTCCTATAAAATTAATTCATGCATAATTATTATATATTCCTCTTGTCCATGGCATACAAACACATTAATCTTTTGAAGATATTTTTTCACTATGGGGTTTTAATCCTTATATACAAGTGTTTTTGTAAGATCATGTTGAACATATGACCAATTTTATGATCTCATGCTTGGACTCTTAATACATGTGACATGATCGTGGTGGAGGTGTTATAGTATATCATACGACATGCACATAGTATATTGGTTCCACACCATGTGAATAACATATATCAACACACATATGAATGTCCAATTTAGGGCATTATCCTTCTTTAAAAAATGACCATTGATCATAAATCATACATGCTACTTTAAATTGATCTATCATAATTTTTAAATCCTCTTCCCAATGGAATTGGGTTTATTTGTGCAATTCCCACCATCATATAAACACACGTTATTGTATATTCAATACATTGTATCAAAAATCTATATTAGAAACATTTTATTCCAATATTTAAATGAATTTTACAAAATATTTTGTTGTAAATTATTGTGTAAATTTTATCTTGTTACAAAAAAACATTATTATTGATCCTACACTATGGTCTCCATGTGCCCAGTTGAACATATGTGAGTTTAAATTGACATTAATATAAGGTGTAGCTTCCCATGGAAAAATTGCTTCATCGATGTGTTCTATATATCCTATATATATTAGATTCACCTAGTACAATAAATCTATTTCTGATCTAACTGGAGATCTCATAGATGGAGATTTACATTATTTCGTGTATACATCTAGAAAATGCTCCACTATTTTGACATGCCAATCTAAATACTTCTATGTAAGTTGAAATTATGGAATGGGTTGAAAATGTGGTGTAAAATTCATGAAATATGTTCTTCACAGAGCTTGCAACCTTGATTCTATGTCAAACTTAAACTATTCATCTAATATAGAAGAGTATGATGATTCAAGATCTTTGGTAATGATTTAAGGATTTATTTCATATTTGTTCAAAAATATGATAATAATTTTTACCATTAGTGTACTTTAATTTTTTTTATCTACTATATTAATGGTCTTCTAGCCATCGTATTTCATTTTTTCCTAATTAACATAAAGTAACGTGTTTCATAAATTTTAATATCAATAAATTTGAAATATCCTCACAAACTTTTATTAAATAATTTGATTACCACATCCTCTAAGCTATCAATGGGTTCTACCTACCCATAATCTATGATAATTAGTGTAACAAGGATATAATTAAGATTTGGTTCTCGAGTGGCCTCCTAAGTAGACCTATGAATCATACTCAATGTACTTAAATGGTAAAATAAAATGATCCATAATTCACATCCTAAAATATCCATGTTTATTATTAATTCTAAATACCAAGGATTCTTGTTCTTCACTTACCATACTACCCTCTCAGTTCTTTGACGTCCTCGATTTCCATGATTTAACCAATTATGTAACAAATTAGTGATATTATATGATATGTAATAATTTTTAATATTACTTAATAACTTAATAATATCCATAAAAAATTTTATGTACTTCATCTTATCTCAGTATGTGAATAATCTTCCCACACATTAGTGCATCTAGGACTACAACATCTCCTTCTAACACATTTTAATTATGTATGTTTTTAAATAAACTCATGAATTCATACATGATTAAATTTTATCTGATATTTTTAATACAATATGTTTTGTATAAGAGAGTTTATACATCCAAATCCTAAAACCATTGTGTTGAAATTGTCAAATTTACCCAAAATTCACTCAAATGCACAATTTGAGCTAAAATCACTAAAATGTGCTAAATGGTTCAAGTTTGTCATATAAAAATTCCAATTTAGTCTAATGTATCCCTAAATGGGTCAATAAATTTTATGTGATTATTAAATTTTCTAAATTCACTTCAAATTAAAATGATAAAAATGTAATTTGACGCTTTAAACCATTAAATTATTCTAATTTGAAAGAACACAACACATGCATGTCTTATTTCACATCGATAATGTCCTAAATGTGATATTGATCCATATGTAACTAAGAAATTATTATAATTATATCCAATCAAATTACAACCCAGTGACTTGACATTTACACCAGTTTGATTAAATGGGGAACCAAATTTCCAAATAATTGCATAAAATTTAATTAATCTCATAGGCAAATTAATCCAAATCAAGGGCTTAAGTGGAAAATCCATTGAAGTTATTAAAAATAATTTTATTTTAAATTTATTTACAATATATACATCATTTTGTGACATAATTTGTGTGGTGGCATCCATGAGCCATAAATAGAACAAATACCAGGTTTAACGCCTCCCATGCCTCTTTAATACCCATTTCTTCCAAATATTAATGAGGGTATTTAGGATTTGAGCCTCTAAAATTGAATTTATTTATGGCCACACATATTTATCTCAAGAATGGTCATCATGGTCGATTATGATCCTTTTTAAAAATCTATAAATAGTAAGGCTAATACCACCATTTTGAAGCTCTTCTAGTTTAAACTTATTATGCATAATTCTCTCCATAAGTCATCTTTGTGTAGTGTTATTATTATTATTATTATTATTATTATTATTATTATTATTATTATTATTATTATTATTATTATTATTATTATTATTATTTAATGGGATAACTCCACTATAGGTATACATTTTATCAAATATCATGAGCCTAGTTTTATTGATGGAATTGAGATCATCGAGGTGTAAGCCATTCATCGTTGTTAAAGACTTGAGCACCAAATCAAGGGTAATGTCATGTTTTGAGTGGAATTTGGAGGTGGGATGCTCTTGGGAAGGTTTTTTGGTACATTATGTATCTCAATATCTCTTAATTTTCTTTTTCATAACACCATTTAAGTATTTGGCTTGGTTATGTTTTTAATTCATTTTATGAGATTTCTTGACTAATACTTGATGTAACTCACTTTAGATTCCATATCTACATCTTGGAATCCATGGTGGGACCATGCATCCCATAAATTAAAGGAGAATAATTTTGCCTTCTTATATCTTCTAAAAAATGCTTAAAATCTCTAAAAATCAAGTTTTATAAATATTTTTCTCATATTTTTGTGATTTTATTGACATAAAGTTTATACATTGATTGGTATCAGTTTTTTATAATTGGCATCAATCTTGTCCTAACTGGCATCAGTCCCTATAAGAAGGGAAGAACACAACATAAAAACTTGGGTTTTAAGTCTCCTTGAATGTCATAGATGGTTATTTGTGATTTTCTAACTTGCATGCTCTCAGTCTAATTATTTTATTGGAAGATTCAGAGGTTTTTCTAGATCTTTTATACTAATTTGTTCTAATAAAAGTTTTTTTTGAAAAAAACGTTTTCGACAATGGGTTCATAGGTAATTGGCATTCATTTTTATTTTCCAACATCAGTTTTGTTATAACTCACATATGTTTTGTTGTAACTAGACTCAGTCACTATCGACTGATGTCAATCTCTATGTAATAGAAATAGAGAAATTTGAGAACAAGTTTTCAAATATTTCTTTTCTCACTGATATTTTACGTCAAGGTAGACATGAACCCTCTAACAATTATAGGTCACACTCTAGATAAAATCACATGTTTGGAATTTTTTATATCTTGAACTTCTAATTTGGTGCTTAAAATGAATCTAGGTGTTTATGTTGTGTCATTTTGTGAATGTTTTTATAAATTTACAACTAAGACCAAGGGGCCAAAAATTTCACAAACACTTCCATTTCGTGCATTAAAGTGAGTAACTTTTTTTTATGCTATATATTTTATACTTATTTGTTTTTTTGCAAAATGAAGGATGCATGTATACTCTCCTGTCATCCCCTTTAAGGAAATCGAGTGACCAAAAGTGCTCTTTCCTTGAAATTTATGCCTTGTCCAAGGTGTAAAACTAATTTTGTTATGTCTCTCCAAAAATATGTATGGTTTGTGTGATATAAACACAACCTTTAAAGTCTTTTTACTTGGTCATTTATTTTATCTAACCTGGCTTGTGAATGAGAGTTCATAGCCTCTTCATGAGTTCTTTAGGGGTGAGTTAAGCTAGGGTTTCATCTCCAAACATCATACCAACCCCACTCCATAGTGGGGTATACAAATCAAGGCATGTACACTATGATTTATAAGGGGATGAGTAGCTAACCTCTCAAATTGTAATGAGAACCCATGTCAGGTCTAACTAATCAGGAAATTACATCAAGTACATAGATGGAATATCTATGTAAAGAAATAACCCCTCGAATAGTAAGTTAGCTGATATGAACTCAATAGACATGAGGCATATCTAGCATTACCCACTCTTGGGACCATCTAGATACACATGAGAATTTAATTATAGAATAATTCTATTTTTCATAGACATATTGTTGATGCAAGGTGAGTAGCCCAAAGTTCCATGTCACCATAAAATCTCTTGAGAAAGGGGGTTTAAGAATACTACTACTTCATGATCTTTTATTTTTGGATTAACACTTAAAATCCTCTCAAGAGCAGATATATAGATGAAATTTAGTGATATGAAGTAACCTTGTCAGTTTTTAGACCTTGAATGTTATACTTAATTGTATTATGTTACTTTACATTTACTTATTTGGTCTTATTTAGTCTAAAACTTGTTTGAAAACCAAACCACGTCACAACCAAACACATTTTGTATCCCATATTATTTAAATAAGGAGGAATTATTCTTATCAAGTCAATATCACCTTTTTCCTTATTCAAATCCATAATTGAAACATTGTGTTTGTCTAATCTAAACATCATTATTATGCTACCCATTTGAGTTTAGACCATTTTCAAAAATATCCAAGTCCTTAATTTTTAATTAAAATTCATAATATCATATTTCAAATTTCTAAGCTAGGTGTTAATCAGCTTACCATTTGCACTTGGTTTGAGTTAACTTAGGTATGATGTCACATTTGGATCAAAGATCATTATATAGACTCATTATCATCCTTTTGATCATTGCAAACTTGGGTTATTTTATGTATTGATCATGCTCCACATTAAAAAACAATTATAAGTCCTATTACCATGAGGTGGCATTTTGTTTCCCATTTGGTTGTACTTTTATAATTAAGAGTTCTTGTGTGTTTTCACATCTTGAGCTTCTTAGTTAACCTTGTTATCTTTATCATCACAAAAACTTTATTCTAACTTTCTATTTGAAACTGGTTGAAGTTTTACCTATATTTTATGGAATTAACGTATCTTTAAACTTATGTTTGTTGTGCTTCTTGAAATTTGGCTTTCAAAGTAACCATACCCTCTTCAAATTTGATAATTTCAACCCACCAAAGTTGAGTACTTTTGTGACAATTTATTCTAATTATGTGGTACTATGCCACCTCTCTTTTATTATAGTCTCTTCTAACCTTGTCACTTGTTTTAATAAAATCCAAAAACACACAATTTTAATGTTTGTAAAACATATTTCAAATCTTAAAAAATGTAGAGAAATTTTTTTAGACATGATGAAAAGGTATACTCGTAATGGGGTCTCTTACATCCCTAGTTATGAGAAAGAACATTTTTATGGTAGACATGAGCATTCCCTCTTTAGGCCTATTTACTTAATACCAATCCAATCCATGTTAATTTTCATATGGCATCCCCAACCTTCCCCTCTAATTTTCATGTCATGCTTAAAGGTTAACATTTTACGTTATCCTCCTTAAATTTTCATGTTATGATTGAAGGTTACCATTATAGGTTATCCTAATTTAATTTTCACAATTTGATCATAGGTTACCATTATAAGTTATCCTTCTCCTTTAGCGTGTGCCAAAAATCATGATCTACAATGCATGAAGGTTACCATTTTAGGTTATCCTCATTCAAATTGTGTGAGCCATCAACATTTAAAATGCACAAATGTTACCATTTTATAACCTCCTCTTTTGGATTGAATGATGCATCAAGCTCTGAAACAACCCAATGTTACCATTCTAGTCCCATCACCTATATTTATTGATCCTATTGTTGAGGAATGTCAATTTAATGAACTAGTCTTTGTTGATACCTTTTTAGATAGTCTAATTTTTTGAAAGCCCATTATTTAACCATGAATAATTATTCACCTTGAACCAACTATTCCCCACTTTAAAACTTATGTGCTAATCATCAAACCTCAACAAAACAAACCATTAACTTTTAAAGAATCATCTTGTGAGGACCAAAATGTGTTTAAAGTTGATATTTTTCAACAAAATGTAAATGAATACCATGATGTTATTTTTGAACCACCTATTTTTGATGATTCAACCTGTGATGAATCACCTTCATATCCTTTACCTATTATCAAGGAGTCTCACCTTGATGATCCATTCTTTATTTAATTGATTCTTAATGATTATAACCACCTTTGGAAAAATCATTACCTTGACCATTGTCGTATTTTTAAAGATCCCCATTCCTTTTATAGACTAGTCTTTATGGATTTATCTCATGATCATTTTCCACTAATTAAGGAGTCTCACTTTTACAGTCCAGTTTCTATCGATTCACCCCTTGAGTGTTTTCCTCTTTTTGAGGTGATTAACCTAAATGAGTCAGTCTATGTTGAACCGTTCTTAGATGAATCAATCTTTATAAAACTTATTATGCCATCATAAGATATTATTTTTCTAAAATTCAACTTTCAACTAAAAATCCTTATTGAAGCATCCACATCATATAAAGAATAAACATTAGAGTTAGCTTCCCTTTTTGAATTGACATTAGATTTAACATCAAAAATAGACTCTATATTACTCTCAATAGAAAATTTAGATTCCCTTAACTTAGAGGAATTAGATTATAGTCATGGTTGTTATAACATTGGTTACACTTTCCTTGTAGATCAACTTGAAGATATTAAGGATTATTCTACAGTTTTCAAGGGTGATTAATTAAGCATCAACATAAGTTATCCTATTATATTATGTGAATATTATGTTTCCTTTCATCATCCCATTATCACCACCGACATAGCCATTATTTTGACATTTCACCTCTCATAAGCATTGATGAGGACCGATAGAGTCACACTTTGTTAAACTGCATCCATGGTGACATATCGAGTGCATCATATCAAGAGGATAAAGACCAAATTCATGTAGAAGAAAAATAATCTCATAGTTAATCATTTTTAGAGACACTAGGGGATGATCAAATTTCAAACTCAACATATTTTAGTGAAATGTTTTTTAATGTGCTAGGAGATAATCAATGTCAAATATTAACATCCCTTAGTAAATCGTTCTCAAAGGTGTTATGAGATAATCAAGACAACTTTATTAGTGAAAACTTCATTGAGGCACCAACAATTGAGCATAAAATTTCTTCACTACTTGATGAAGACATTATCAAAGATCAAATCAATATAGCTTCCAATCTATAGCATAATCAGATTGTAATAACTCCTATGTCTAAATAGAAAAAAAAATGATGCTCCTATAGATAGCATATTTAAAATTCTATGGCCCTACCATAACAAAAATTATATCATATCTAGAATCAACAACATTATGTGTGCCTTAAAATCTTGGTATTCATTTGTTTCCCAGCCATTATACATTTTATTATCATCCACCTTTTTGTTACCATTTTATACCATTTATCTTCTACCTAACATTATTTACCATCTTGGGTTACACTTTACTTTATAGAAGGTATAAAGACATATTGTCTAGATCTTGAAAGGAATCAGAATCAACAACCAACAAAGATCACCACATCAATATTAAATTCCAAATTTGTAGTAGGTTCTTGATAGAGAAAATATTCAAATGAGGTATGGGTTAGAAATTTTATAAATATTCTAGTTGTCTTATATTTTGACTAAGACATGCATCTATATGTCAGTAGGATCAATATAATTATTACCATTTGGTCCTATTTACCATTCCATTTAAGCTACATTGACTTGAGGTCCTTTGGGACATTGTAGGTAGTGCTCAATTTCTATTGAGTTCAACTCAGTCATCTTATCCATGCTCTTTTTATTTTTTAAGTAATTCTTATGTTTGAACACTCTTACCATTTTGCTATCATTTTTTAAAGTTTGAATGATCTTTCCATTTTATGAGCCCATTAATCCACACTATCACTATTTTGAGATAAAAATAAGCCATGCTCTTTCCATTTTATGATAATAGTAAGTTAACCATCACTTGGGGGTAACCCATTTAGCCATTATAGTGAATTGTTATCCTATCATTTTTATTCATACCATGACTTATACCATGTCTTTACTATTGACCAAATCTTATTTGTATCCACCTTGCATACCATGTTGGTATCTTGGTTCCTTTGGTTCTTCTTACACTTTCTATGAGGGGATTGTAAATAGTTACGACATCTTTAAAAATTCTATTTTTTAATGATAGTCTATAAAAGTAGTGTGATAGTAGATATGGAAAGATATATTTCATTTACATCTTATTTTCTACCATTGATCATAATTGCCTATGAGAAAATAAATATTATATTTAGTACTGTGAATTATAACTACCTTTGACGTAATCAATATTATGATGTTTCTTCCTAATTATAACTACCTATGGGGAAATTAGGAACAACACCTTTTTATCATGCATTATCACATCTCCTTTCTATTACTATTATCATTTCACTTCTCATTTGGCCCAAATTTGAGAAACTGAGGTGACCTGGTTAGTTTTTCACCACCTTTTGTGTATTGAAAAATTATTGTGACTTAAGGTCTTAATGGGACTATTTAGGCCATTCTTAGTTTAGGTTAAGGTCAAATTAGTCTCTCTTTCCTTCTCGCTCTCACTGATTTGTGAGCATGGGTCATTTCAACCAGCTTTAGTTATTAGTACAATTTATACTCTTGGATGTGCATCACCTTTATTGGTTGGTTATATGTAACATTTTTTATATCCATGATCATAATTTTAGCTAATTTAGTTATTGTTAAAAGACTTAATATGGATGTGAATCTCCTTAGCTAGTTAGTTCCCTTTACCTTTTGTTAATATTTTATTTCCATTTATTCTCCTATAAACATAAAAACATTAGAAAATGATCGACCAAACCAAACAAAAACATTGTCTTGCTCTTTTGTTTATTCTGATCTCCACACTCTTGCCATTTTGAAAGTATCCATTTTGAATGTTCTTACCATTTTCTGAGACCATTTTTCATATTTCCTCTATAACATCAATCCTATTTTATTATCATCACTTTTATTCTATCCAATTTATTTGAATAAATACATTTGGCCTTAAGTTCATGTTGGATCTCATATACATGAAACTATGTAGGAAGCATCCACTCATTTGGTAAATCTAGAGGTAGCTTAGCTACCCCCTTCATTTTCTTTTCTTCACCCATTTTGTTTTGTTTTGTTTCTTCCATATCACTTGGGGAAAAAAAAAATCTCTTTTTTCTTGTTACATTTTTTTAGAAAGTAATGCCTCTACTACATGTGCATGAATGATTATTTTTTGTTTGCACTAACTTGTGACTAACTCTTGTTTGTGTATGTTTATTTGATGTTTATTATTGTTTTGATTATTTCTTTGTCTCTCCATTTGTCTTATTTATTTCATTATTTTGGCCTTTTATGTTCCTATTTTGTCTTGTTATTCAATTTTTTTAAAGAACTTCTTGTTAATACATGTGGAGCTTGATTATTCATATCTTGAATTCATGTTGTTTATTAATTTTCTCTTACTTTGATTTTATACCTTCTTATTCCTACTTAAATCCTAATTATCTATATTTCAATTTTAAGTTAAGTTACATCTATGTCTCATTTTTATATAAAAGTAAATAGTTGTAACTTATGTATTGATAGTTTTTATAATTATCCTTAGTTGTAGATACTCACATTTGAACTGGCTCATCATAATCAAAATATAATGTCATTATAGGTTACTTATCCTTATGATGAATAATTTCGTTTTTCTATAGCAAACACCAAGTGCTTTGGATCCCAAGTCAAAAAGATAATACAACTCTAAAGTTCAATTCTCAATGCACTAATGAATTAAACACCAATGATTATGCACAAGAAATTATATAGGATGTGCATCTCTTGGCATACAATATGAGTCTAATCAAATAATGTTCCATCTTTTCTCTATTCTTCATTCCTCATGCCATTTTCTCCTAATTCTATGAAAACTACATTGGATTGAGGTCCATAGAGACTATGTAGGTAGCACTTGGGTACACAATGTATCTTGGGTCAGCTTAGCCACCTTCATTCTTCTATTCATTTCCTTCACCTCTTTCTTCATCTTCATATGGATGGTTTTTAGTGGTTTCTTTAGTCATTAGACCATCACATCTATGTTTACACCCTCTCATATTTTAATCTATGTAATAGGTTATATCCTTGAGATATGCTTGTAAATTTTATGTATTGGGGCATAATATTTAGACTCCTCACAAAATTAAATCAGACCTAATGGGGTACAATCAATTATCAGTGTTCAAAATCAGCCCTACTGGCAAAAATTTTCTTTATAAATTGATCAAATTTACTCTTTTATGGTATATTATTATTTTAATTTCTATAGAGCCATGATATTCTTTTTCTTCTAATTCTAAGATCTATATATTTTTCCCTCATTCTGGCATATTTTAAAGTGTAACTTGTCTCGAGATCAATCATTCCCTAATCACACATCTTTCATCCTCTTATGAGTGTGTTCAAAGTATCACTTATTTTTTTGGATTGTATCCTTCCCATTTCACCCAACTTGGGGCCCATTATATTTTATTATATTATAATCACTTAGAATTAATATATAAAAGCATTAGCTTAGTATGGATTTAATCTCATTCATGAGTTAATTTCACATTCTCTCACTCTTTTTGAGATTACATCCCTCTCTTTCATCCTCACATGTCATCTTGAGGGGTAATAATGAGTCATTTCATTCCAAATTATTCTTGGAAAACTCTTTTATTTTAAAATATGTTACTTCATTTGAATGTCTCACCATGCCTTCTCAAATAGGGGAGAATTGTAGGCATTTAATTCCTAACAACATTGTGTTGAAATTTTCAATCTTAATCAATATTCAATCAAACACATAATTTCAGCCAAAATCACATAAACATGCTAAATGTTTTGATTATGTCATATGCAACTTTTGATCTAGGCTAATGTGTCCATAAACGAGGAAATGCATTTTATGTGAGTATTAACTTTTATCAATTCACTTTGAATAAAAATGACAAAAATGTAAATTGATGCTCTAAACAACTAAAATATTCTAATTTAGGAGCACATAACACATGCATGTGTTATTTACCATCGAAAATGTCCTAAATGGGATATTGGTCTATATGCAAGTGATACCTTATAATTATACTCAAGTCAAATTACAACCCAATAACTTGACATTTTGACTAGTTTGATTAAAATGGTAACCAAATTTCTAAAAAGATACATAAAATCTGATTTGTAAACTTAAAATACAAGTGTAGTACATTCGAAAATCACTTATTCATGTTTAAGAGATCTTTCAAATTTTCACTTTCTTGTGTTTAATTTTGTGTAAAGAAATTAAAATCAAAATTAAAATGAAGATCAAAATGCAATAATAATCAGAGAAAATCAAAGATAACACCAAAAAATTGATAATGGAGTTCAGCTTCAATAGCCTACATCTCCAGGTTTGCCCAATAGTGAGGACTGTTCTATTAAAATGCTACAACAAATGGCTTCAAAAAACCTTTACAAATTTTTAATTTTGCCTTCTCTAATATTTATTTGCCTTCAAATATTTCTCTTGCACCTAAACACAAAAGACCAAGGCTGTACAAGGCAAAAACAAGGCTCTAATCCACTTAATTCTCTTTACACAGTCAGAAATCCATGTCAATACAAGTAAAAATAACTCCCTTTTATAACATTTCAGTGACTATGGTTGAAGCGATCAAGACCTTAGCCTTTTAGGTGCCAGGTCTCAAGTTCAAAACTCCCTCCTCCTTTTTAGGTGCCTAAGGAAGTGAACAAGGGCATCCTTCCTCCATGGGCACACTTTGACCAAGGCTTTTTGTCCCACATTTGTTGGGCATGGTTGTTTTGCATGCTTAATATAGAAAATTACTATATTTCTAAAACTCCTAGCATTTAAGTGCCAACTTTGGCTGCCACCTAGCTAGTCAAATGCCTAGATGCATGTTTAGTGGAGTATTTGGTGAGTGGCATGGAGGTTTGTTGACTTTAATACATTTAAATTTATCAAATACCATGCGCATAAAAAAACACCTAACCAATTTTTTTTTTCCCTCTAATTATTTCCCATGTGTCAAATGGAGATTGGTCCACATGGCATTCCTCAACTGTGCCACGTCATTTTTGACATCCTTGTCACATGATTTCTTCAACTAGCTATATCTTGAGCATTTGGAATCCATTTTTTGAACTATGAAAAGTGTTACAATGCTCTCGATGAGTACTACAATGTGAAAATGATTTGAACTAATTTGAAGACTTTGAAAAATAGAATGGTATATGGATCCACCTAGATCATTCCTCCCCACAGGGAAATTTTGGACCTCTGAAAGTTGAAATTAATTGGAACTGAAGTGAGGGTATTTTTCCCTCACCTTTCCAACTTCCATCCATCTTACCTTGCTTGGGTGCATCCCTTTGAGACCAACATGAAGATATTCAACATTACCTCTTCACGAAGTCCACATATTCTTGTCAAGTATAGTATCTTCCTACAATTATATTAGATATTCAAGAGAAAAATCATCAACAAAAGGAATGGATACACTTTCATCATGATCAATGATCATTAGAGGCTCATACAATTTGAAATTTTCCACATTTACAATAGAATAAATCTGGATGTAAGATGATAAGTCTAATCAGAAAGCATTTGTGCCAATTTTTTCCATTATCTAAAAAGGACCATACCGGATTGGTTTAAACTTTTTACCTTCACCTATCAATCTTTCCTTACTAATGTGCAGCTATACCATATCACCTACAACAAATTGTTGATCAATACGATGTTTGTCATGCCTGGCTTTGTACTTGGCTTGACTTTTCTCCAATTGAGTACGAATAGTCTAATGAATGAGCTTTAATTGTTTAATGAACTTCTTGACTCAAATGGCTTAGTTTAGTTCACCAATAGCTGTATCATGTCCATAGCAAACATGTAGAGGAGATTTAGGCAAGTATCCATAACAAACTTCAAATGGAGATTTCATAGTAGAAGAATGAAGTTCCCGGTTATATGCATTTTGTATGTAACATAATTGTTCATCCCATAACTTTGGATTTTTATTGCTATAACCCATAAGCAAATGTACCATAGTGCAGTTCACGACCTCTATTTGTTTATCAATTTGTGGATGAAATGCAGTGCTCATTTTTAATTTAGTGTCCATTAGTCCCCACAAAGTTGACCAAAACTCCCCAATAAATCAAGAATCTTGACTAGAAATAAATGAAGTAGGCAAACCAAAATGAACCCATACATGTTTAAAGAACAAATATGCAGTGCCTTCGCTAGTAATCTACTTAGTGCAATGAATCAAAACACACATTTTGCTAAATCTATCCACAACCACATATAAATAGTCATGTTTTCTTTATGTCATAGGTAATCCCCCCAAAAAATCCATAGAGATACTTTCCCATGGGCGAATAGGAAGAGGTAGAGGAGTGTAAAGTCCCAATTTCCTGTACTAGGTTTACTTGTGGCACAAAGAGTACATCCCCTTATATATTTAGTATCATGTTCTTGCATACGAGACCAATAACAATACATTTTCAAATGTGCAACCATTTTAGCAACTCCAAAATGACCAAAAAATAAGAGAAATATGTGCTTATCTAATCATGTGCACCCTCTCATTTTAAGGAATACATAGTCTACCCAAATGATACAAAATATCATTGTGTACATGATAGTCCAATTTTTCTACTTGTCTACTACTCTTCAAGTCTTTATAAACATCCTGAAAATCAAGATCATTCACATATTTTTCTTTATAGCTTTCATGAGACAAAGAACCATGTTATAAAAGAATAGATGCAACAACCATAGGAGGCCTAGATAGCATATTTTCAACCTTATTCTAAATTCCTTTTTTATACTTGATCACAAGATGAAATTGTTGTAAGAAACCCATCCAATGAAAATATCTAGACTATTGTAGCTTAGTTTGTGATTAGAGATACCGTAAGGGCTAATGATCTATATGTATTATTGTTTCTTTGTCCATTAAGTAATGTTTCCATTTTTTAACACTTTAAATCAATGCATACAATTTCTTATCATAAGTTGGATATTCTATTACTACACTTGTAAAGGTTTTAGAAAGATAACAAACTAGTTTCTTACCTTGAATTAAAATAGCTCCCATAGTATACTCACTTGCATCCGTCTCGATCTCAAATGGTTGTTGTATATTAGGAAGTGCCAAGATCAGAGTAGTACATATCTTTTCTTTCAAAGTATCGAAGGCTTTTTGATGTTTGCCTCCCCACTGAAAGACTTGTTTCAGACTTGTCAAAGAATGCAAAGGTGATGTAATATATGAAAATTGATAAATAAACTTCCTCCAAAATTGTACTACACAAAGAAAACTCCTAACCTTAGTTGTGTTAGTGGTTGTAGGCCAACTCATCATGATTGCCACTTTTGCAGGATCAATTTTCAATTTACCATGTCCTACAATGTAGCCCAAGTATATCAAAGAGGTCTTGCCAAATTCACATTTTGACATTTTCAAATAAAGCTTTTCCCTTCGTAATGCATCCATGACTTTCTTAATGTGGATCACATGCTCTTCCCATGACTTACTAAAAATCAATATATCATCTAAGTAAACTATTACAAAATCATCAAGGAACTATCTAAAAACATCATTCATCAATCTCATGAATGTAGCCAGGGCATTACACAACCCAAAAGGCATAACAAGCCATTCAAGTAATCCCTTTTTTGTCTTAAAGGTAGTTTTCCATACATCACCTTCATTAATTCATACTTGATGATATCCATTTCTCAAATCCAACTTAGTGAAATAAATAGCATGTTTTAATTGATCCAACAAATCATCTATACAAGGAAGCGGGTAACGATTCTTAATAGTAATTTTGTTTAAAGCACAAAAATCAACACATATTTTCCAAATTAAATCTTTCTTTGGCACCAAAAATAATTGGTGGACCAACAAGAGATGAACTTGGATGAATAACACCTCTATCCAATAGATCCATTACCTGTTTCTTGATTTCCTCATTTTCCACCACTGATAACCTGTGCATGCCAATGTTAGGGAGAGGAGAATCTTGCAATAGATGAATTTCATGTTGAACTCCCCTTTTGGGAGGTAAGCCCTTCAGATCCTAAAATACATCATCGTAAGTAGAAATGATTTCAACCAATTCATTCTTGTGTCTAGGATCACGTTTTTCCAAAGCTTGAGAATATTTTTTTTCATTAGACTTAATCAACATGAGACAAAAATTCTTGCTTGAATTAACTAGTCTTTTCATTTTCCCTACTGTAACCAAGGAAAGACTTGTTCTAATGTGATGTGCTCTAACTATATATTCAATGCCATCCTTAACAAGCAAGTACATATTCTCCTCTGTATAGAAGATTGCTTTTCTATCATAAAGATATGGGCTTCCCAAAATAATCCCACATATGTCCAATGGAACAACATCCAACTCAACCTCATCTATGAACTTAGATGTGATGGCAAACCTTAGCCTACAAGTTTGTGAGACTTGTAGCTTCGCATTGTCACACACCCAACCTAGTGGATAAGGCTTCAGATGGGGATTGGTTTGTAAGCCTAGCTTCTTAACAACCTCTTAAAAAATTAAATTTGCTTGTGAACCACTATCAAATAGAGTGTCAATATTAATATGATTTGAAACAACTGTAATGTGAAACAATTCATTTCTTTTCTTATCAACATGCACAAAATTCTGTCTAGAAAAAGATGCATCATTTGATGACTTAGTGCTAGAAACTGAAAGAGAAAAATCATTATGCAACCCCATAGCTATGATCTTAGTTTCATCACCTGAATCTAATATTATGTCTTGAACCATAGCATTAGCCTTCTTTTCTTTCTTTTGAAACTTTTTAGGCCTTAACTCAGGATGTAGTTTCCAACACTTAGACTCATCATGATTTTTCTTGCAATGATTACTAATGGTTTTCCTTCTTCTTTTTTAATAGCATAAGTGGATTTCTATTTACCCTTTCCTGATGAACTTTCCCCTTTGGAATGCTTAACATTAGATTGCTTACTTTTTAATTTAGGAAAAGACTCTTTTGATTGTTTTCCTCTAGCCTCTAAATGAGTGGCTTGAACACATACTACATCTAAATTAGTGGGATTGAACATAAGAATCATATGTATTAAGAAACTATGCAACTCACCTATATATATTAGCAGTGTTTCTTGTGTGTATAGAGGAACATTCAAAGTAAAGTTTTTTTCCTAAAATCTCGTGTATAATCTTAAACACTTTGGCCTTTTCCTTGTCTAAAACTTTATCAATCCATCATGGCTTGTTTCATATAGCCTAAAGGATAGAATTGCAATCTAAGTTCTTCAATAAATTCATTCTAATTAAAAATCAAGTTACCCTTTTTAAGCTCAGTTTCCTTCAATTTATTCTCCAACCAGATGAGAGCTATACCTCCCATACAAAGAGTAGCCAAATGAATTTTTGACTCATTCCCTACAATCTTTTGGACCCTGTAATAAACTTCAATCTACTTGACCCAATTATCCAACTTTTCAGCATTAACTTTGCCATTAAACATTGGTAATTCAAACTTAATATCCAATTTTAGTGAAGGGAGAGATACCAGAGTTTTTTTACCATCATCCGATGCAGAAGGTTTTTTGGTTTCTTTACCTTTTGATTCTCGTGAATCACCTTCTTTTTCATTCTCAGATTTTCTTTGTTTATCATAGTATAGTTCCTCAACCATGCTTCTCATGTCCATGAAAGCTTGATGAAAAGGCTGTTTAGATTCCATCTCTTCTTTGGCCATCCTTGAAGCACGCCTTGAACCAATCATTGGATTATACTTAACATGTTTTCCTTCTCCCTTTTGGGATTTAGACCTTGTCAACATACACTAGAAATCACTATTAAATAACAACCACTCTGATAATGAAGTTTAGCTTCAATAGCCTAAATATGATCTGTAAACTAAAAATACAAGTGTAGTACATTCAAAAATCACTTGTTCATGTTTAAGAGATCTTTCAAAGTTTCACTTTCTTGTTTTTAATTTTGCATAAAGAAAGTAAAATCAGAATTAAAATGAAGATCAGAATGGAATAATAATCAAATAAAATCAAAGATAACACCAGCAAATTGATAATAGAGTTTGTCTTCAATAGCCTACATCTCTAGGTCTGCCCAATAGTGAGGACCATTCTATTAAAATGCTGCAACAAATGGCTCTAAAAAACCTTTACAAATCTTCAATCTCACCTTCTTTGATCTTTATTTGCCTGCAAATATTTCTCTTGGACTTGGAAACAAAATCCCAAGGCCGTACAAGGCAAAAACAAGGCTCTAATCCTCTTAATTCTCTTTACACAGTTAGAAATCCATCTCAAAACAAGTAAAAATAACTCCTTTTTATAACATTTCAGCTACTGAGGCTGAAGTGGTCAAGACCTTAGCCTTTTAGGCACCAAGTCTCAAGTTTAAAACTCCCTCCTCCTTTTTAGGTGCCTAGGGAAGTGGGCAAGGGAGTCCTTCCTCTATGGGCGCTTTGACCAAGGATTTTTGTCCCATATTTGCTAGGTGTGGTTTTTTTGCATGCTTAATATAGCAAGTTGCTGAAGTTTGCAAATGCCTAGCATTTGGGTGCCAACTTTGGCTGCCACGTAGCTAGTCAAATGCCTAGATGCATGTTAACTAATTAAGGTGATGTATGGAAAGATGCCTTTAAGACAAGATAGGGATTGTTTGAAAGGCTTGTTATGCCTTTCGGGTTGTGTAATGCCTCAGTTACATTCATGATATTGATGAATGATATTTTTAGACAGTTCTTTGATGATTTTGTTATAGTTTACTTAGATGATATATTGATTTTCAGAAAGTCATGGGAAGGGCATGTGATCCACATTAATAAAGTCATTGATGCATTACGAAGGGAAAAAATTTATTTGAAAATGTCAAAATGTGAATTTGACAAGACCTCTTTGACATACTTAGGTTACATTATAGGACATGGTAAATTGAAAATTGATCCTGCAAAAGTGGCAGTCATTGTTAATTGGCCTACATCCACTAACACAATTGAGGTTAGGAGTTTTCTTGGTGCAGTACAATTTTGGAGGAAGTTTATTGCTCAATTTTCATATATTTCATCACCTTTGCATTCTTTGACAAGTGTGAAAAAGGTCTTTCAATGGGGAGGCAAACATCAAAAAGCCTTTGATACTCTAAAAGAAAAGATAAGTAATTCTCTAGTCTTGGCACTTCCTGATATACAATAACAATTTGAGATCAAGATGGATGTGAGTATGGTATGGGAGCTACTTAATGTAAGGTAAGAAATCAGTTTGTTACCATTCTAAAACCTTTACAAGTGCAGTAAGAAAATATCTAACTTATGATAAGGAATTATATGCATTGATTCAAAGTGTTAAAAAATGGAAACATTACTTAATGGGAAAAAAAACAATAATACATATAGATCATCAGACCTTACAGTATCTCCAATCACAAACTAAGCTACAACAGTCTAGACATTTTCGTTGGATGGGTTTCTTACAACAATTTCATCTTGTGATCAAGTATAAAAAAAGAATTCAGAATAAGGTTGTAGATATGCTATCTAGGCCTCCTATGGTTGTTGCATCTATTCTTTTACAACATGGTTCTTTGTCTCATGAAAGTTATAAATAATAATATGTGAATGATCTTGATTTTCAGGATGTTTATAGAGACTTGATGAGTAGTAGACAAGTAGAAGAATTGGACTATCATGTACACAATGATCTTTTG
This sequence comes from Torreya grandis, assembly GCA_037957365.1. NCBI lineage: Eukaryota > Viridiplantae > Streptophyta > Pinopsida > Cupressales > Taxaceae > Torreya > Torreya grandis. The sequence goes on from JARHVA010006087.1 coordinate 434,323, forward strand.
TATCATTTGGGTAAACTATGTATTCCTCAAAGTGAGAGGGTGCACATGATTAGAGAAGCGCATACTTCTCTTATTGCTAGTCATTTTGGAGTTGCTAAAACAGTCGTACATTTGAAAATGTATTGTTATTGGCCTCGTATGTAAGAAAATATTGCTAAATATATAATGGGATGTACTCTTTGTGCCACAAGTAAACCTAGTAACAGGAAATTGGGACATTACACTCCTCTACCTCTTCCTATTCACACCTTGGAAAGTATCTCTATGGATTTTGTGGGGGGAATTGTCTATGACACAAAGAAAACATGACTATTTATATGTGGTTGTGGGTAGATTTAGCAAAATGTGTGTTTTGATTCCTTGCACTAAGCAGATTACTAGTGAAGGCACTACATATTTATTCTTTAAACATGTATGGGTTCATTTTGGTTTGCCTACTTCAATTATTTTTTATCGAGATTATCGATTTATTGGGGAGTTTTGGTCAACTTTGTGGGGACAAATGGACACTAAATTAAAAAAGAGCACCGCATTTCATCCATAAATCGATAGACAAATAGAGGTTGTGAACTACACTGTGGTACATTTTCTTAGGGGTTATAGCAATAAAAATCCAATGTTATGGGATGAACAACTATGTTACATATAACATGCATATAATTGGGCACTTCACTCTTCTACTTTGAAATCTCCATTTGAAGTTTGTTATGGATACTTGCCCAAATATCCTCTAGATGTTTGTTATGGATATGATACAACTGTTGGTGAACCAAATGAAGCCATTCAAGCCAAGAAGTTCATTGAAAAAATATAGCTCATTCATCAAACAATTCATACTCAATTGAAGAAAAGTCAAGATAAGTACAAAGCTAGGCATGACAAACATTGTATTGATCACCAATTTGTTGTAGGTGATATGGTATGGCTTCACATTAGTAAGGAAAGACTGACAGGTCAAGGTAAAAAGTTGCAACCAATATGGTATGGTCCTTTTCAGATAACCAAAAAAATTGGCACAAATGCTTTCAGATTAAACTTACCATCTTACATGCAGATTTATGTAGTTGTAAATGTGGAAAATTTGAAATTGTATGAACCTCCGATGATCATTGATCATGATGAAAGTGTATCCATTCCTTCCATTGATGATTTTTCTCTTGAATATCTAATAGAATTTCAAGAAGATACTATACTTGACAGGAATATGCAGACTTTGCAAAGAGGTAATGTTGAATATCTTCATGTTGGTCTCAAAGGGATACAACCAAGCAAGGCAAAATGGATGGAAGTGGGAAAGGAGAGGGAAAAATACCCTCACCTCATTACCAATTAATTTTAACTTTTAGAGGTCCAAAAGTTCCTAGTGGGGAGGAATGATCTAGGTGGATCCATGTACCATTCTATTTTTTAAAGTCCTCAAATTTATTTCAAATAATTTTCAAATTGTAGTACTCATCGAGAGATATTTAACACTTTTTTTGGTTCAAAAAATGGAGTCTGAATGCTCAGGATATAGCCAATTAAAGAAATCATGTGACAGGGATGTCAAAAATGATGTGGCATAGTTGAGGAATGCCAACTAGACCAATCTCCATTTGACACATGGAAAACAATTAGAGGGCAAAAAAATATTGGTTAGGTGTTTTTTTAATGCACATGGTATTTGATAAATTCAAATGTATTAAAGGCACCAAACCTCCATGCCACCCAAAAAATACTTCACTAAACATGCATCTAGGCATTTGACTAGCTTGGTGGTGGCCAAAGTTGGCGCCCAAATGCTAGGCATTTGAAAACTTCAGCCACTTGCTATATTAAGCATGCAAAACAACCATGCCCAGCAAATGTGGGACAAAAAGCCTTGGTCAAAGTGCGCCCATGGAAGAAGGATGCCCTTGCCCACTTCCCTAGCCACCTAGAAAGGAGAAGGGAGTTTTGAACTTGAGACCTGGCACCTAAAAGGCTAAGGTCTTGACCGCTTCAGCCACAGTGGCTGAAATGTTATAAAAGGGAGTTATTTTTACTTGTATTGACTTGGAAATTTGATTGTGTAAAGAGAATTAAGAGGATTAGAGCCTTGTTTTTCCCTTATACGGCCTTGGGGTTTTGTTCTCAGGTCTAAGAGAAATATTTACAAGCATATAAAGATCAAATAATTTAAAATTGAAGATTTGTAAATGTTTTTTAAAGCCATTTGTTGCAGCATTTTAATAGAATGGTCCTCACTATTGGGCAGAACCCGAGATGTAGGCTATTGAAGTTGAACTCTGTTATCAATTTGTTGGTGTTATCTTTGATTTTCTTTGATTATTATTGCATTCTAATCTTAATTTTAATTTTAATTTTAATTTATTTATGAAAAATTAAACACAAGAAATTGAAAATTTGAAAGATTTCTTAAACATGAACAAGCTATTTTCAAATGTACTACACTTGTATTTTCAGTTTACAAATCAGATTTTTGGTATTAGAGCAGTTGTTATTTAACAGTGATTACTAGTGTATGTTGGCAAGGTCTAAATCCCAAAAGGGAGAAAGAAAACTCATTGAGTATAATCCAGAGATTAGTTCAAGGCATGCTTCAAGGATGGCTGAAGAAGAGATGGAATCTGAACAAGCTTTCTGTTGAACTTTCATGGATATGAGAAGCATGTTTGAGGAACTATACCATGAAAAACATAAGAAATTCGATAATGAAAAAGAAGGTGATTCATGAGAATCAAAAGGTAAAGAAATTGAAAAACCTTCTACATCAGATGATGGTAAAAAAACTATGGAATCTCATCCTTCACTAAAATTGGATATTAAGTTTAAATTACCAATGTTTAATGGCGAAGTTAATGTTGAAAAGTTGGATAATTGGGTCAAGCAGATTGATGTTTATTACAGGGTCCAAAAGATTGTAGGGGATGAGTCAAAAATTCATTTGGCTACTCTTCATATGGGAGGTACAGCTCTCATCTAGTGGGAGAGTAAGTTAAAGGAAGTTGAGCTTCAAAAAGGTAACTTAATTTCTACTTAGAATGAATTTATTGAAGAACTCAGATTGCAATTCTATTCTTTAGGCTATATACAACAAACCATGATGGATTGGCAAAGTTTCAAACAAGGAAAAGGCCAAAGTGTCCAAGATTATACACAAGATTTTAGGGAAAAAGCTTTACTTTAGAATGTTCCTCTAAACACACAAGAAACAATGATAAAATATATAGGTGGGTTGCATAGTTACTTAAGACATATGATTCTTATGTTCAATCACACTAATTTAGATGTAGTATGTGTTTAAGCCACTCATTTAGAGGCTAGAGGAAAACAATCAAAATAATCTTTTCCTAAAGTAAAAATTAAGCTATATAATGTTAAGCATTCCAAAGGGGAAAGTTCATCAGGAAAGGGTAAATAGAAATCCACTTATAATGTTAAAAAAGAAGAAGAAGGAAAACCATTTTGTAATCATTGCAAGAAAAATCATGACGAGTCCAAGTGTTGGAAACTACATCCTGAGTTAAGGCCTAAAAAGTTTCAAAAGAAAGAAAATAAGGCTAATGTTATGGTTCAAGACTTAAGATCAGATTCAGGTGATGAAACTAAGATCACAGCTATGGGGTTATATAATGATTTTTCTCTTTCATTTTCTAGTACTAAGTCATCAAATGATGCATCTTCTTCTAGACAGAATTCTGTGTATGTTGATAACAAAAGAAATTAATAGTTCCACATTAGAGTTGTTTTAAAACATACTAAAATTAACACTCTATTTGATAATTGTTCACAAGCAAATTTAATTTTTGAAGAGGTTGTTAAGAAGCTAGGCTTACAAGCCAATCCCCATCTAAAGCCTTATCCACTAGGTTGGGTGTGTGACAATGTGAAGCTACATATCTAATAAACTTGTAGGCTAAGGTTTGCCATCACATCCAAGTTCATAGATGAGGTTGAGTTGGATGTTGTTCCATTAGACATATGTGGGATTGTTTTGGGAAGCCCATATCTTTATGATAGAAAATAAATCTTCTATAGAGAGGAGAATAAGTACTTGCTTGTTAAGGATGACATTGAATATATAGCTAGAGCACATCACATTAGAACAAGTCTTTCTTTGGTTATAGCAGGGCAAATGAAAAGACTAGTTGATTTAAGCAAGACTTTTTGTCTCATGTTGATTAAGTCTAAGGAAAAAGAATATTCTCAGGCTTTGGAAAAATGTGATCCTAGACACAAGAATGAATTGGTTGAAATCATTTCTACTTACAATGATGTATTTCAGGATCCTAAGGGCTTACCTCCCAAAAGGGGAGTTTAACATGAAATTCAGCTATTGCAGGATTCTCCTCTCCCTAACATTGGCATGTACAGGTTATCAGTGGTGGAAAATGAGGAAATCAAGAAATAGGTAATGAATCTATTGCATAGAGGTGTTATTCATCCAAGTTCATCTCCTGTTGGTTCGCCAATATTTTGGTGCCAAAGAAAAATGGCACTTGGAAAATGTGTGTTGATTTTCATGCTTTAAACAAAATTAGTATTAAGAATCGTTACCCTCTTCCTCATATAGATGATTTGTTGGATCAATTAAAACATGCTATTTATTTCACTAAGCTAGATTTGAGAAGTGGATATCATCAAATAAGAATTAATGAAGGTGATGTATGGAAAACTACCTTTAAGACAAAATAGGGATTGTTTGAATGGCTTGTTATGCCTTTCAGGTTGTGTAATGCCCCATCTACATTCATGCGATTGATGAATGATGTTCTTAGACAGTTCCTTGATGATTTTTTTATAGTTTACTTAGATGATATATTGATTTTCAGCAAGTCATGGGAAGAGCATGTGGTCCACATTAAGAAAGTCATGGATGCATTACGAAGGGAAACACTTTATTTGAAAATATCAAAATGTGAATTTGGTAAGACCTCTTTGATATACTTGGGTTACATTGTAGGACATGGTAAATTGAAAATTGATCCTGCAAAAGTGGCAGTCATTGTTAATTGGCCTACACCCACTAACACAACTGAGGTTAGGAGTTTCCTTGGTGCAATACAGTTTTGGATGAAGTTTATTGCTCAATTTTTCATATATTGCAACACCTTTGCATTCTCTAACAAGTGTGAAATAGGTCTTTTAGTGGGGAGGCAAACATCAAAAAGACTTTGATACTTTGAAAGAAAAGATAAGTACTACTCCGGTCTTGGCACTTCCTGATATATAACAAACATTTGAGATTGAGACGGATGCAAGTGAGTATGCTATGGGAGCTATTTTAATGCAAGGTAAGAAACTAGTTTGTTATCATTATAAAACCTTTATAGGTGTAGTAAGAAAATATCCAACTTATGATAGGGAATTGTAAGTGTTGGTTCAAAGTGTTAAAAAATGGAAACATTACTTAAAGGGCAAAGAAACAATAATACATACAGATCATTAGCCCTTACAGTATCTCCAATCCCAAACTAAGCTACAACATTCTAGACATTTTCATTGGATGGGTTTCTTACAACAATTTCATCTTGTGATCAAGTATAAAAAAGTAACTCAGAATAAGGTTGCAAATATGCTATCTAGGCCTCCTGTGGTTGTTACATCTATTCTTTTCCAACATGGTTCTTTGTCTCATGAAAGTTATAAAGAACAATATGTGAATGATCTTGATTTTCAAGATGTTTATAAAGACTTGATGAGTAGTAGACAAGTAGAAGAATTAGACTATCATGTACATAATGATCTTTTGTATCATTTGGGTAAACTATGTATTCCTCAAAATGAGAGGGTGCACATGATTAAAGAAGCACATACTTCTCTTATTTCTAGTCATTTTGGAGTTACTAAAATGGTTGTACATTTGAAAATGTATTGTTATTGGCCTCGTATGTAGAAAAATGTTGCTAAATATATAAGGGGATGTACTCTTTATGCCACAAGTAAACCTAGTAATAGGAAATTCGGACTTTACACTCCTCTACCTCTTCCTATTCGCCCCTAAGAAAGTATCTCTATGGATTGTGTGGGGGGATTGCCTATGACATAAAGAAACATGACTATTTATATGTAGTTGTGGATAGATTTAGCAAAATGTGTGTTTTGATTCCTTTCACTAAGTAGATTACTGGTGAAGGCACTACATGTTTGTTCTTTAAACATATATGGGTTCATTTTGGTTTGCCTACTTCAATTATTTTTGATTGGGATTCTCAATTTATTGGGGTGTTCTGGTCAACTTTGTGTGGACTAATGGACACTAAATTAAATAAAAACATTGTATTTCATCCACAAATTGATAGGCAAATAGAGGTTGTGAACCGCATTGTGGTACATTTGCTTAGTGTTTATAGCAATAAAAATCCAAAGTTATGGGATGAACAATTGTGTTACATACATCATGCATATAAGTGGGCACTTCATTCTTCTACTATGAAATCTCCATTTCAAGTTTGTTATGGATACTTGCCTAAATCTCCTCTATATGTTTGCTATGGATAGGATATAGCTATTGGTGAACCAAAAGAAGCCATTCAAGCTAAGAAGTACATTGAACAAATACAGCTCATTCATCATATTGTTCTTACTCAATTGGAAAAAAGTCAAGCCAAGTACAAAGCCAGGCATGACAAACATCGTATTGATCACCAATTTGATGTAAGTGATATGGTATGGCTTCACATTAGTAAGGAAAGATTGACAGGTCAAGATAAAAAGTTAAAACCAATTTGGGATGGTCTTTTTTGGATAATGGAAAAAATTGGCATAAATGCTTTCCAATTAGACTTACCATCTTACATGTAGATTTATTCAATTGTAAATATGGAAAATTTTAAATTGTATGAGACTCCTATGATCATTGATCATGATGAAAGTGTATCCATTCCTTTCATTGATGATTTTTCTCCTGAATATCTAACAGAATTCTAGGAAGATACTATACTTGATAGGAATATGTAGACTTTGCAAAGAGGTGATGTTGAAAATCTTCATGTTGGTTTCAAAGGGATGCACCCAAGCAAGTCCAGATGAATGGAAGTTGGAATGGTGAGGGAAAAATACCCTCACCTCATTACCAATTAATTTCAACTTTTGGAGGTTCAAAAGTTCCCAGTGGGGAGGAATGATCTAGGTGGATCCATGTACCATTCTATTTTTCAAAGTCTTCAAATTTAGTTCATATCATTTTCACATTGTAGTGCTCATCAAGAGCTTTCCAACACTTTTTGCGGTTAAAAAAATGGATTCCAAATGCTCAATATATACCCAGTTAAAGAAATCATGTGATAGGGATGTCAAAAATGATGTGGCACAATTGAGGATTGCCAAGTGGACCAATCTTCATTTGACACATGGCAAATAATTAGAGGGAAAAAAATATTGGTTAGGTGTTTTTTTTATGCACATGGTTTTTGATAAATTCAAATGTATTAAAGGCACCAAACCTCCACGCCACCCACCAAATACTCCACTAAACATGCATCTAGGCATTTGACTAGCTTGGTGGCAGCCAAAGTTGGCACCCAAATGATAGGCATTTGAAAACTTTAGCAACTTGTTATATTAAGCATGCAAAACAACCATACCTAGCAAATGTGGGACAAAAATCCTTGGTCAAGGCATGCCCATGGAGGAAGGATGCCCTTGCCCGCTTCCCTAGGTGCCTAAAAAGGAGGAGGGAGTTTTGAACTTGAGACCTAGTGCCTAAAAGGCTAAGGTCTTGACCACTTCAGCCACAGTGGCTATAATGTTATAAAAGGGAGTTATTTTTACTTGTATTGACACGGATTTCTGACTATGTAAAGAGAATTAAGAAGATTAGAGCCTTGTTTTTGCCTTATACGGCCTTAGGCTTTCGTTTTTAGGTCCAAGAGAAATATTTGCAGGCAAATAAAGATCAGATAAGGCAAAATTGAAGATTTGTAAAGGTTTTTTGAGGCCATGTGTTGAAACATTTTAATAGAATGGTCCTCACTATTGGGCAGACCCGGAGATGTAGGCTATTGAAGCCGAACTCCGTTATCAATTTGTTGGTGTTATCTTTGCTTTTCTCTAATTATTATTGCATTTTGATCTTCATTTTAATTCTGATTTTACTTTATTTATGCAAAATTAAACAAAAGAAAGTGAAAATTTGAAAGATATCTTAAACATGAACAAGTGATTTTTGAATGTACTACACTTGTATTTTCAGTTTACAGATCACATTTTGACTAGTTTGATTAAAATGGTAACCAAATTTCTAAAAAGATACATAAAATTTAATTATCCCACTTAGGCAAATTAATCCAAATCAAGGAATTAAGTGGAAAATCCATCGAAGTTATTAAATATCTTATAATTGGAAAGTGAGTTTTAGTATTTGTATCATCATGTGACATAGTTTATGGGGTGGCATCTATGATCCATAAATGGAAAAAATATCATGTTTAAGACTTCCCATGCCTCTTCGATGCCCCTTTCTTCAAAATATTAATGAGGGTATTTATGATTTGAGCCTCCAAAATTGAATTGATTCATGGCCACACATCTTGATCTCGAGATGGATGGTCATTGTTAATTCTGATAAATTTCAAAAATATATAAATAAGAGGGCCAAGAACACCATTTTTAAGTTCTTTTGGTTTAAAATTATTGTGTATAATTCTCTCCAAAATTCATCTTTGTGTGGTTTTATTATGCTTAATTTTAAATAGGATAGATTCAGTATAGGAATTTGATCAATTATCATGAGCTTAGTTTCATTGGTGCACTTGAGATGATGGAGGAGAAAGCCACTCATCATTATGAGAGACTTGATAACCAAATCAAGGGGAATATCACATTTTAAGATGCATTTGGAGGTGGGATACTCTTGGGAAGGTTTATTGGTACATCCCTTCTTTCAATAGCTCTTAATTTCCTTTTTTTTAAAACCTATTTAAGGCATTAGATTAATTAGTTATATTCTTTATGCAGTTTTTGAGTTTTCTTTACTAATGACTGATATTACTCACTTTGGATTCCATCTCTATAGAGGGTCTTGTGGCATATCTAGGGATGGAAATCCTTGCAATTTTTTTTAATCTTGAGTGACATATTACATAAACAAAGGGTATTTTGTAAGAAAAATTCACCATATTAACATTACATATAATTTTATCGTTTATTTTATTTTTACGAATATGATATTTTTTTCTATAGTTTTATTCAATAATGTTATATAAGAAATGTAATATATTTTCCTCTACACATTGTATGTACAATTTCGTGGAATATGATTATACTCACCACATGTAGAAAAAAATGGTTACTTGTCATGTTTGCCATCTTGCCTTTGATTCTAATTTTATCCTAGATATACCCCTCGGTATTCTTCTTGATAGCATTTGTACCTTTATGGAAAAACCCACTCTTATTATGTATGACCATCATATCCCCCACACTATCTTTAATGGGAAATTTGAGCCTATCTTGATTATTGCAGTGGAGATGTAAAATTCTAAGGTGGATGATATTGTGGGTAGGAAGGTGTCCCTCTAGTCTGATACTAAGGCGACTATGATGTTTAATATATTAGACCCTGAGGTTGATATTTTGGTTATTTAAGCACCCACCCAAGTGTAGACTATCTTATTTTTCCCATTTCAACATCTATATTTGGTACAACTAGTAAGGAAGATTTAACCTATTGCACATCTATTGTATTTACATTCTTGATGATGTATTAATTCAACTCATAAAACACTCTATAGTTATTCTCATCTTATATAAAATATATGTCATGTAGTTTGTTTATGTATTTTTGTAGTAGATGACACTTGGTAGAGGGATATCCAACTATGTGACATATATCATATAATTTTGACTTGATTTTTGGAAAATCAATCATATGATGTCCTTCCTTCATGCATTCAATGAATAATATAAAAAATTTGGATATATTTCTCACATGAAATTCATCCATCTTGGGAAAGACAACATTTATCATGGAATATGTTTTTTTAGTAGATTTTAGGATTCCCCAATAGTTTTCTCTATACTAAACCTAAATCATAGTAGAACTAACATAAACCTTATTAGCAAATTTATATTTTGAAATAATAAAGTTAATTATATGTTTTAGTCATCCTATGAACTAGATGAATTTGTCTATATTTTAAAGCTAGAAAATCACCTGGTTTATGAGATTTGAGAACCCATGGTCATAATCCCAAACCATTTCTCTTAATTTTTTATGAATCTCCTTTAGGTCCTAAATAGTTTATCTTAAACATTTTTGTATCTTCGAGTCTCTAACTAGTATGTTTTTGAAATATTTTAATGACATTATTGTTGTATTATATCTATACATCAATTATAGATATTCAACTATCAAAACCACTATAGGATCATACTTTTTTACACATCAGTGGTGACACTTGTTACCTACCATTTCATTTATTAAGTTAATAAATATTGTTTGGGCTTAAAGGATCATCATATGGCATTAGGGTTATAAAAACTTGTGCATTGAGATTTGTGTTTCATGTGTTTACACCTATGATAACTATCCACAATGGAATAAACATAATACTGACTTAAAATTCATTTAAATTGTCTTTTGATTATTAGTAGTTTAATTTTCTATATACTTTTATGTTTCTTCACTTACCCTTTTAAATTTATCTATAAAATTTTAAAACCTATTAGTATGTATCTCAAATTCTAAATTGCTTCATTTTTTTAACAAATAAGGCATAAGGGATGCATCCCCTTTTAATGTATGATCTTTATTTGAGGTATCTATATCTATTGATATTGAACCTAACATAATCTTGTGATTCAAAAAATCATCTTCAAGATATTATTATTCCTCATTTCCAAGAAATATCTTCCCATATAGCTACTTCCGAAAACTACCATCCAACTACAATAATTAATTATCCTTAATCTTTTAAAAAATTATGTGTTCTCTTTGTTCTCATTTCTCAAAGTTTATTTCATAGTACCATACATTCCATTTAATATATTTGGTACCTTAAATTCATTTAGGTACTTATAGTTCCCCATATTATTTGTCTCTATCTTTATTTAGAGATTTAACTCCTCCTTTAGTATTGTAATTTTATATTACTACTTATAGTTAAATGAGGATCATTTTTTTATTCTATTACTTTCTTTGTTGCATCTCTTTATAAGGCTGTAGAATTTCCTTTTATCTATTATTTTATGTGTCATCCACCATATGGGTTCAAGTTTATGTTTTTTTAATTAATTACTCATCATTCACCTCATTCAATCCACATCCCCATAATTCCATAGATGACTAATCAATTATTGGGACTTTTTTTGGATAAGTATGGATCCACACCAACTAAGTAGATACTTCATTATGAGAAAATCATTTAGGATGATTGATATTTTATTTATTTTGCACCATCTAGATGAATTGATGCACACATTGTGCTAGCTAGTATGAAACTAACAACTTCTATGTTGTTTTGTACATCTTCAAAGAGTGGAAGCATGTGGTGATCATAGTGTGAAGGGTACAATGTAATGGAGCTAATAGAATGATCAACTAATGCTCTAGCTTAGAAATAAATGTTCACCCTCCACCCTAGTGATAAGATGCTCCTTAGTTATATAAAGCCAATCTCAAACCAGTATGTAGGAGTTATGACTTTAACACATCAAAGACCTATATAATTAGATCTAGACATTGTGAAGTGACTGACATTTAAACTAAGATTAATATGGATGCATTTGAGGCTTCAAACTATATTTTTCAAGTTCTCTTATGAGCCTTTGGGACTTGAGTTCAATTAGGGGAGCATTTAATCTATGTCTTTTTTTATTTACTCTATATATTTAAACTCTATTTATGGAATATTAGCATTACATCCAGTAGAGTTTGATCTAGTTATGTTTGTGTTTAATGTCTTTATCTTTGGTAGTTAAATACATGAATAATGTGATAAATTTAGTGTTATAAACTCAATATAAGGGATAAAAATGTTGGTTTCATTTTTTTGTTCATGATATTCATGGCATCCCTATAATTATGATGACATCAACATATTATATGGAAATAATCTAAGAGTAGGAAATATCTCACACCAAGCCATGATACCTATGCTAAAGTGTTAATCCAACATGAACCCTTGATCTATGATATTCCATTGAACCCTATAAGTACCTAAAGGATGATAAGTATGATAAAACATAGGCTTACACCCATAAGACCACAAAGCAACCTGATATATATTTGTGCCCATATGACCAAAAGTAACTTTGTAAATATGATTTATGCCTATAAACCTTCAACCAACCCTATAAATAGCTTGTGTTGATGAAATCACAAATGGAATTATTACAAAAGACCAAGCCCTTTAAGGAATGAGTTATGCCATGGCATGACTATCCAAATGTGGATCCCAATTAGTTATCTAATATACTCCAGGTGAGTACATAATTATTTTACCTTATGTGAATTGATTTTGGTGTAGTTGAGTGACAAATTTTGAGCACCATGTGTTTTCTTTAGGATTGCACCTAGTTATAAGTAGTCGAAAATTGACTTAGATAGACAGATAAGCACTTGATGGAGTGAATAACCAAATTTTCTACAAAAAATTGGCTCCATTACTGGGACTCATGTTGAATTTCATTATTACAATGGTGAAAAACATAATGCTCCAACTCTCCCTCATGAACATCAGGCACTGGATGGAATAGGTGGAAGACAATTTTGCATTGAATCATCCATTAAGTAAAGAACAAAACATGAGGAAGTGCATCTAGAATAACATGTATGATACTCTTTATGAGGTCTCCTTTTGTAATCTACCTAATAATGTGTACTAATGGTTGGATACTTATGTGACCCATAAAAGATGAAGCTATGGATAATGCATTAAGTGGATGAAGCATCCCTTAGAAAAGCTTGAGAACCTTGATGCCACTTAGACCAGAACTATAGACAAATGGTGGAAAAGAGTGCTAAATAACTATGTGCTTTAGTTCATAGTATTGACACACTCCTACCCTAAAGAACTAGTGTATTATTTCTTGCATGAGCCTAGAGGAAATTTTTTTAAAGAAGACAAAACTAATCTTAAAAAATTAATGGTGGATTATAGCTTTGAAATCATAATAATGGAAGGCTAAAATTCTTTCTCATTTGATCAACACAATGAAGAATAAGAGGATGTGTAGGTGAAGCGAAATGGAAAGGGATGAGAAGATTTACATCTAAGAGTTTAAGATATATAATTATTACAAGATAATGTGTAACATGATAGAATATATAAAACCTAGAAGTGCTGAGAGAACTTGTAGTGAGTGGGAAGGGCATGGGGAAAGATCTCTTGAGTTATAGTAGTGCCAAAAAGAGAGAAACACTGAAGCCATAGAGTAAGATCATCAATTGATGGGTGTATAATTCTCTAGGTTGTTATCAAATTTAACCATTGAAGATGCACTGGAAGCACCTACCCCATTTGAATCTACAACACAAGCTCATGAGCTGAATCCCCCTCAAGAAGAAAGAACGGAGATAACTGACCCTATTATCAATATTGACTTTGATTAGTTTATTGAATTAGATTAAATTTCTTTATTGAACAATCTATCCTTGGTGAGGAGCTAATTGAAGGTACATATAGTCCTTTAGGTGCTAGCTCAAAAACATGACATAAGCAGAATAATTCTAGTTCAAAAATGTTAGCTAGATAGACTAGGCAATAACCCATAGGAAGTGGATCAACACTACAAGTGAGTAACACCATGCCATTGATATTAATAGTGAAAATAACATCCATAGGGTTGATTCCCAACCCATTAACCAGAGGCATTAGAGTACCACCACTAGGAAAGTGTCATGGTTGTTAGTACATTAAATACCAATGCCCCCACCCCATGAAAAATATACTTTGAGATGGTAATACACTTTCCAAAATATAATGGTATGGAAAATGCCATAGAACATGTGTTAAAATGTAAGATTCAATGGAATGCTTAGGGTGTAACCCAGTTCAAGTACAAGGTAACTCAATTCATGAAAACTTTGGTTAATCGTGCTCATACCTAGTATATGTAATATCATCATAACTAGGACATGATTGATTATTGCATTCTAGATGAAGCATTCTTGAAGGAATTTAATATTCTTGTGTTTGAATAATAGATCATCACCACACTCAATAAAATTGGCCAAATTATCTCAAAAATATTGCACCTATATGATGTTAGTTTTAAAACTCTTCTCTCTAATCTTCTTTATGATATTCACCCCTCCCAACACATAGAATGGTTCATTAGAGGATTGGTAGTACTATTTAAAAGAGTGATGTATATGAAGACATTCATGGACCCCCATGAAGCACTACAAGCTACACTCTAGGTTGAGGTAGTTGAAGGTTTTGACATATGAATCAACCTTGTCATAGACACATATATTACATATATGGCCTCCCAACTATAAAAGTTGACTGCTAGTTCATCACAAGATGCTCAAAGTAGATTGAAGTCTACCTATTATGAGATGAAAGGCCATAATATAAATAATTACCCTCAAAGGAATGTGTGCACATTTATTATAAATTATGAAGTTTTCCATGATGGACATAACAATAATAATTTATAATTATTGAAATGTGGCATTTAGGTTAACACAACCCTCTATTGTAATTTCTATGATGTTTGCACTCAAGCCACATTTGAGTATCAAGTAATGAATGAAATGCATAAAAATATGGAAAGAGGCACATGGTAGGTAATTATAACAACCAAAGGGAAAGCAAACCAAAGAAATGAGCAATATTTACAATATAATTTTGACTATGGGATGTAAAGAGGTGCTAGAGGGTGAGGTGGAGGATGTGGTGGAGGAAGATTCCTATCATGATCATGTTACAAGTGTACCTCAACTGAGAACTATCAACATGATGGCATGATGCATGTAATGTGTACATTTTATTGAAAACCACATCTAGTTGAGGAATGCCTTTAATTTTATTAAAAATTAACCCATGGTTGGATTAGTGTAGACAAAGATGTAGGAATGATTTAGTATGAGCCAAAAGTAGTGAAATGGACTTAAAAGGCATAATTGACTCATATAGAACTAATCAAATGTGTAAAAAACTACTCTTAATAGATTTACCACTCAGTCACGAATTGCACTGGTACCAAAATTTTCCATAAAATATGGGGAAATGAATCACACTAGTTTATTACGTAATAATATCCCAAGTTTTTTCCTTACCCTAATCTTATGCATTATAAATATGTCTTGTAACAATCCATTAATGTTATTAAAAATTTGCAAGGAGAAACACAATTGGCAAAGGATATAGAGGCATATGTTGTTACCTCCTAAAATAAGAAAGATAAATAGGAGGATGAGGTACAATAGCTTACAAAGATCCTACACCTCTTATAGATAGAAGGGATGTTTCCCCTATTGAATAATTTACTTTTAGAACATTTTAGGCAGAATCTAGTTGAAATTGCCACACCCTGCATTGTTGAAATTGATGTGCCACACATGGAAAGGGTGTGATAGGTTAGGCATATATATAATGTATATTATGATTAAGATATCTTGGTGATGTCCACCATTTATCAATGGTTTATATTTGAGGTCCTCATAGACACATGCATTGAGGTTAATATCTTGAAAATGAATGCATGGGAGAAGATGGATAGGCAAGACTTGAGGTTTTCCCCTAATGTGATTTATATGGACAAAAAATATAGGATGCTACCAATTAGAATTATAAATTTCACCATTATAGTGATTATGGGCATAGAGTTCCATGATGACTTCAAATTAGTTGAGTTGGCTGAGCAAGATAATTACCCAACACTCCTAGGCAAGCCATTATACTATGTAAATAATACATACATGCAATTTAAGAAGTGTTATATGAAATTTTAAAATTAAAATAAGAGGGTCTTGATCCCCCTCTCATGTGACTAAGGACCCCATTATGTATAAAGTGTTTATCTAGAAGATGATATCAACCATATCTACAACATCATGGTGTAAGGTGGAAAAACTATTAACCCTAATGACCAATGAGTTCTTTCTTAGAATGATGGATAGTTAGCCTCATACACTAGTAACATATCTTGTGACCAATGGGTCAAAAAATCTTACAAAACCACTGGTTATAGGTGTTGTGTAGTGATCACCAAGGTGTCAAAACCTATAAGGATTGACTAGGCCTAGATTGGTCACACTTTACAAAGAGGGGTTCCTTACAATAGAAAGAAGAGAAAAAATGTATTTTTCCTAAGAAAAGCTAAATTCTCAATGCTCACATAATAAAATGGGATTAATCTTGTAGAAGGATATGTCTGTGACCTAGATTCTTACATGCTAAAGGAAGTAGACATGATGGGTGCATTAGTGTATATATTTAAGAAGTATTATCTCTCATTGGTGGGAAGTGAAAAGGTCTAGATTACCAACTTGGAAAGATGTAAAAGCATCCATATATACCAGATTTCAAAAAATAAATAAGGAATTAGACATTTTAGTACACTCTAGTGATTTATATCCAATAGCACACATACCCTTGTGTAAAGAAACATGGGTTGACTGTAGTGAAAATGTCCCAAAGAACCTGTGGGTGCATGACTTATATATAACCTTGAATACATGGTCATGAGATTGGTATTTGGTCAAAGAAACATGCCACAAGACAACCATTTGGGATGTCTTAAATGAGACATTTGTGCACACCTAATCCTTTTCCTCATATAACTAAAAATTGATCAAGCCATTGTGAGTCATTCAAAGGGTAGTGTTTGAGGACACCACAGTCTTAGAGGAGTGCCTAAAAATATGTTTAGTGAGAATGGATCAAAACTCCCAAATTTTTATGAGGATTAGACCCCTGATAATGAATTTACTGATGAAGATACAAATGTTTATAAAGTATGAAATTGGATATCCTTGAGAGGAAAAAGGAAGATCATGTGACAAGTGGATGATAGTACCCATGATAAGGAAGACCCTACTCATCTCCACATCAAAACAATTAAGGAGAGCAAGAAATTTGATGACATACATCAAGATAGAAATGAACCCTACCACATGCTACTCAAGACCGCCTAGGTTCATATTGTAGCAGAAGGAGAACCAAAGGTGGCTACTCTAGATGCATATTGATTTGGGATAAAACTAGCATAAATTCTATATCTCCTAAAGGAGTTTCAAGATTTGTTTCTGTGTAATTATCATGACATAATGGGCACCCACCCATACCTTGGAAAAATTATAATAAATTTGGTGGATGGCATGTGACTTGTTAGGAAGCACCCCTACAGAATAAACCCCATTCTTCATGTGAAGGTCGAAATAGAAATTAATGGTATGCTGGTCATAGAAGTAATCTACCTATTGAAAGAGTCAGAATGAGCGAGCCCAATGGTGATTATCATTAAAAAATATGGGTATTATAAATTATTTAATTCCACTTATATCATTGACTCTTCTTAACTCCATTCGCTGATGAAGTCTTGTAGGGAGTCACAAGCTGCCAAATCTATACTTTCATTGATGGTTTATATGGATACCATCAAGTCCAAATTGAAGAGGAGGACATGATTAAGAAAACCTTAATGACATAATGTGGTTATTTTTCCTATAACATGACACTTTTTGGGCTCAATAATGTACCAGACATACTCTCTAAACTGGTAATCACCACATGTAGGGATTTTATCCATAAGTTCCTCCAAGTGTACTTTGATGATTAGACTATGTATGGGATCATGAGAGACCATTATGATAATGTATTCCTCATGTTTTAGAGGTGTTTATATCTATAAATATCCTTAAACATTAATAAGTTTGCCTTTATGACACATTTTGGCACACTTATTAGGTATATCATTTGCAAAGATAGTCTGCTTGTTGAGCCCATAAAGATTGTCATTATCATTCACCTCCACACTCCTCCCACATAGAGAGACATTCACAGTATTTTGGCCACTATGTCTATTATATAAAGTTTATAAGGATATATGCAATGATAGTAACATCTCTAGAGGAGATGTTTCACAAGGATGACCCATTATACTAAGGATCAACATAACAGGATGCCTTTGAAACTCTGAAGCTCAAGTTAGCTAGCATGCCTATTCTTCAATTTCCTAACTGGATGAATCCATTAAAAATCCATGTTGATGTATCTAGATCTATAATTGGTGTTATTCTTGTACATCCTAGTAAAGGTAAGATGGATCATCTTATCTCCTTTATAAATTAAAAATTGATGAAGGTAAATAAAAATTACATCAATAACAAGCATGAAGTCTTGGCTATGGTCTATGCCCACAAAAAATTGAGGCACTACTTATTGGCAAACTCATTCATCTTTTTCACTAATCATGAGGAACTTAAGCACCTTATGAATAATCCTATTCTCCATGGGTGCATTTGTAGATGCATATTTATATTTTAGGAATTCTAGTTCTCAATTATGGTAAAACATGACAAGGAAAACTTGGGAGTATACCTTATATCCTATATCGACTCTAGTGATGCAATAACACCCATTGAAGATAACATGTCAAACATGAAAATCTACATATTCTAGGATGTTCTCAAAGACTTGGTATAAATGGACACATTTATAATGTATGGGTTTGTGCCCTAGACCATAACCACCAAAGAAAAGAATCAATTCATCATTCACACTAACCCATTCTAGATCATCAATGGGGATGTATATAAATTAGGTCAAGATGAAATCATATGCTAATGTTGTTTGGAACATGAAAGAGACTCCATTCTATGTGAAGTGCATGATGGGATCATAGGAGGCCAATTCACTAGAGATGTAATGATGCATAAATTCCTATAATTAGGCTTATGGTGGTTAAGCCTCTCCCAAGATTCAAAGGATTGTGCTAAGGAATGTCACATATGCCAATGTACAGGGAAGCCAAACTAATAAGATGAGATATATTTCATCCCCATTCTTGTCTAGGCACCATTAGATAAATGGGACATTGATTTTATTGGGCTAATTACTATCATAGCAAGGCACTCAGGTGCGAGGTATTTTCTAGCAATGGCTAACTATTTCACAAAGTGGTTGACATAGTGCCTACAAAAATGTGCACTTCCACCACATATTCATGATTTATATGGGAAAACATCATAAGTCCCTATGGGTGCTCACTCAATTTAAATAGTGACAAAATAACACACTTTCTTAATAAAACTATGAAAATATTATTAGCAAAGTACATGATGGTGCACCACATGACCACCTGATATCATCTATAAGTAAATGGCACCACCAAGGCATTTAATAAAATATTGGGAACATGCCTCACAAAAATATGAAACATTGGTAGAAATGATTAGGATGATTGAATATTAGTAATATTTTGGGTATACCACACAACATATAATCACCTAAACAAAGCTACACCATTCCATCTGGTGTTTGGTATTGAGGTAATTTTATTAATGGATTTCTTGGTACCATCATTATGTATTGTATGAATTAATGGCTTGGGTGACCAACCTTAATTAAGTTTAAGGTTGGAGGACTTCGAGAAATTAGATGAAGTGCACACCTAAGCAAAATAAAGATAGTATATAGAAAAGGCATGCTAGAGCTGTAGATTGATTGAAGAGCATTAGTCTTGGTGTAAAACTCCAAGTATCAAAGGTACCTAAGAAAGCTACAAATAAGGTGGATGGACCCATATGTCATCCACCACATATAAGAGATAGGTGTATGCAATTTACACTCATTAGCTAGTTAAATTCTGCCAAAGCATTTTAATTGAAATAGATTGAAGCCATATCAACAATATAATGGTGTTTATGCCATTAGACACCAACTTCCTAGTCACAAGTTAGTTATGTTATACTAACCCAAATGGTGTTTGGCACAATCCAAATATTTTCATTTATTTGGTGATTGTTATTCTTGTAGAGTGAATAAGCAACACTTTTAGGCCCATAAAATAAATATTATGGTGCTTCTATGCATAACTTTAGTTAAGTGAGTCAAACATGGATTGTTTCCAAATCTATTGAGGCCAGACACCTAAGTTTCTAGGTGCATTAAATTCTCTAGACTTTGAACATATGATCACAAGTGAAAATGAGAGGTATAAAAGGTGATCATACACATAAGGTGAAATAAAGGCATACAAGATGAAAGTGCATAAGATGGAGAAAGAAGACACACACTACGATCATGTGCAAGAGATTAAAAGTAGAGAGTGAATCATTGGAGGGCTAGCACAAGGATTTTTTATGGGGTAGGATAGGACAAGGTAAAGATATGAAGGTGCAAAAAAATTAAACAAGATAGGAAAGCATGCTTGAAATGAAAGTGCAAAAAAAATAAGATGGATCCATTAAGACTGAATCATGTGCATGTGAGGTGCTACATCTAGATTTCCATAAGAAGGGTGAATTTTTCACCAAGTGAACAAAACATAGGAAAAATATCATCATGACACACTAATATCCACCCAAAATGAGGTAGGAAGTGTCTTTGAGCTACACTTCACTTCACCAAAAATATCATTAGGATTAGTTATTGAGGTCATGGTGGAGGCACAAAATATTTTCATTGAATGCATAGGTGGAAATGGATTTTCATTGATTTCATGGGATTTTATGCATTCCAATAACTCTAGATACCACCATGTCATTAATCACCTATAATAAAGAAGGTATCTAAATAAAAGGTATAAAACAATAAAGGGCCAACTAGTTTAAGTTATAAGCTTTGAGATAATTTGTACCCAAAATGTACACTAGTGAACTAGAGATAAAGCAAACAACTACTACCAAAGTGAACCCTTGAGCACCCATAGATGCTAAAATTGAATGGTTGAATAGAGAGAGAAACTGTGTTCACTTTGAGATTGGCATAGAGAAGTGTGGGGCATAAATTATGCAATAAGTAGGTAGAAAAAAATTATAATGATGCCATGGCCACTATTAACAGTAAGTAAAGCTCAAGCACTGAAGACACGATCATAGACCTCATGATTATGAGATGCACTAACAAAAATTAAAGGCTTCAATAGGCTAAATAGACTACATTTCAACACCATTTAGTTTATAATAGTGAAAAAGAGCATGAGTTTTGGCCCATAGTAGGTGTATAAATATGCCAAGAGGGCATGGATGATAGATGAAGTGGATATAGCAAAGAAGAGAACATAACCAATAAAGGGAATTAGTGTTACACAAATTGATCCTAAGGCACTTTAAAAAATGTCCTACTGGGAGATGCATTTCCCTAAAGATGTCATAGTATGGGAGAGATGGACATCCTTTAGGCACACATACCAACTCCTAGAATACAGCCACTATACCTCAAGTAATGCATAAGGCTAGATGTTGGACACAGGGGCCAAAATATAATTAGGCACAAAATTGTTCAATGTCTCCATCTGAGATAAACTTGCATCCACTAGTGCAACTCAAATCTATGAGTTTTTATGCTTTGGAAAGTTGGAGGATCACGTATAGTTCTTCCTCTTGTGAATTTATAGATATTTCATCAATTTTTTATGAACGTGCATGTAGATGTCAACATTTATAATAGGTATAATTATCAAGCTTCTAAAATTTGGTGTAGAAAAGAACTAGATGATGATGGATGATGTTAAAGTTGAAAGGGCCAAAAAAATCCTAGATTACTACAAGGGAGGTTTCATGTTAACAATAAAAGACATCAAGGACCTAAAAATAAGGGTAAAATCATGCCTCATGAGTTCAAAACTTTTCCCTGATGGTCAATTGGCAAACGTCTCTAAGGCCTACCTATGCATTGCTTATCACATAGTATAGGGGTTACATTTAATATAACAATGTTAATATCAGAGGAGATGGTGAAGTACATGTTTGAGTGTCATACAGTGTGAGATGGCTTCCAGTGGGGTCTATATTAATTATAATTGTTATGGAGGATATTGACATCCTTGATGATGAATATATTCTTTGGGTCTTCTTGATGCACCAAGACTACTCAATGCAAAAATATCAAAACTTGACCTACCCCTATGATTTCTCCTAAAAGTATAAGACCAGAGTAATAGAGTGGTGTACCTAGTATATCAAAGCATTTAAGGAGGAATGGTTCATCCTAGAGGATCTCCCCTAAAATATGTTTGGAATGGCAACTTTTGCCTTGATGAAACACTTCTATGTAGTGCACCTAGTGCTCAAATAAGGAAACCAATCTAGCTAGTTAAAGATCCCCTATGTATTTTAAGCCAAATAGTTCAAGGATGTGCTTATAAGAATTCCTAACATGAAGTAGTTGGACATCTCAGTGAAATTCATGGATTTGAAATGAATAAGGTTGTGAAACCAATATGTACACCTAGGAAGGAAAGTGACCAAAGATGAGGAGGATGAGTAAGATTACATTGACATCCATCCCCACCCAAAAGATGTAATTCTTGAACACACCCATATGATTTATTATGAGATGAAGCCGAGGAATAAGGGTATGAGTGCCTAGAATGATAATTACCTAACCCTCTAGATCAATGTTGAAGGTAAGTTAGAGATGATAACATAGAAAAAATCTCCTCAAAATAAAAATGGGGAGGAATTTTGAGGAGTTATAGGAGTACATCATATTAAATATCCCCTCTAGTAATGAGGCCACTCCATCTACACCAAAGAAGAGGAAGTGTGTGGATTTCATTCTAGGGATTACTTCATGAAAGCCAAAGGAGAAAAAAATAAGTAAAAGGGTCCAATTACAATGCCCACAATAATTTTGGTAAAGATGGAGGCACAAGAGGCACGTGAATAGTTTTAAGGGAAAGAGGTTCATGATGAGATGGAGGAGGAATAAGGAGGGATGAAAGTTTACATTATCTAAAATGATGTAGAAGATCCCAATACCAAATAAGTCTAAGAGACCCTTCAAGCAGGCACTAACACCATGCTTAAAAAGTTAGAAAAGATACCCACGGCGGCATAAAAAGAGATCTCTACATAGCCTCCAGAAACTAAGGAGAAAAAAACAATCCAATAAAGGATAATGTGCCTTAGTGATGAACATATATATATATGAGATTAGAGTTAGAAATAAAAGAGCCACCATGAAGGCATCTTGCATGACCCAAGAAGAGATTGACAAGGTTGAAGCTAAGGAATTAGGGATGAGAAAGAAAATACCATGGAAATAATAAAGAGGAGGAAGGAAGATAAAAAGAAGGCCCAGGAGGAAAGGGACAAGAAATAAAATGAAGAAAAGAAGGTTGTCTCAGGAATAGAACAAATAAAGGAGAAAATAGTAAAGGCACCTATCAACCCCACCAACATAGTACAAGAAGATGTAGCATAAGAGAACCCATCTACTAAAGGGGAACCTAGAGATAAGTGAGTTAATGTTGGTGCCTTAAAGGAACAAATGAAGAGTGTAATGGATACCTAGTAAATTCAAGAAGAAGGTGAATCTGGGGCCAAGGTAGAAGAAGAAACAGACCAAGGGGACAAGTTTGAGGGAGAACCCCTACAAGAGAAATAAGAGGAAGAAACCTTAATGTAAATCACTAGGAACAAGAATATATTGAGATGGTCATCACTAAAGAAGAGGGATCCAAACCAAGCCTGAGAGAAAAGGTGCATAAGGGGTGGACTGAAAATGACTATTATATGTTTGAATACATTCACCCTGGAGCTGCCACAAAAATGACATGCTAACAACTATCATTTGCCTTTTATAGTTATATGGATGAGCCTAATTTTGAGTTTCTATAGAATGTTTTACTAGGTGAAGAGAAACTAAAAAAAAGACATAATTTCCTCCTCATAAATCCCTATACAATAAACCTAGTTTGGTCAGCCAATGTACTCATTTGAATGGCCTCTGAAGTAGGATGGAAAAACATCATCAATGATGTTAGGGATTCAAATTATATAAAGACCATAATATAGGTATAAGAGGAAATAAGGTCCATGAATTTCATAATGTAAAAAATATGAGAACATAGAGGAAGCCAAGCCATACCTCTTAGATGACATAGACACTTGGAATCTTTTAGAGGTTAACAAGGTTTGCATGCTAGTGGAGTAGATGATCCCAAGGTAGAAATCAAAATTAGTGTAGGAAGAAGAGGAGGAGGACCCTTGCAGCATCCTATATAAGGAGCTAGTACATATGATCAAAGAGGTGAAAGACCTCTTTACGTAACTAGAATAAGGTGTAGAGGTAGCCAATGTCATCTTCATGAAATTATCTAACCAATCATCAATCATCAACATGCCCCTCAAGTAGGCAAAGGGGGAGAGGAAAGAGATGATGGTAAAGTCATATACTATTATTAGGGTCCAATGTACATATTTTATGGAAATTTTCAATACCTTGAGCACCTAGATCACGAACCAAAAGCACAACATGGAAGAACTCTTTTATGCCTTAGAAACAAAGGCTAACAATCAAGGGTAAATATTAGATGGAGGAGTGATGAGGGAAAATGAAATGATAGAGGCCTTCAAAAAAGAGTTAGAACAAATTTATATCCTCAGATTTAACACTTACTTATTAGAGATTTATAGTTCTATTGAATAAATCAATCTTTCCATAAAGGGATTTGAGGATTTTAGCACTAAACTAAAGGAGAACACATTAGAGCTATGTGCACCTAGGGCATTGAAATACTCGTCTGAGGATGAACTAAATTTTTTTTATGGGGTAAATGTTGGGCCCCTTTTTGGCTAAGTATGAATCCATGCTGACTCAATAAACACTTTAGCATGAGTTAATCATTGGGAATGATTTTTATTTTATATATTTTGTGCCAGTTGGATGAATCAACACACAACTTTTACCAACTGGTAGGTGGATAAAAAAATTTATGATGTTTTGGACATCTTTAAAAAGTGGAAGTACATGGTAATCATAGTGAAAAGGGCCAAAAGTAATGGAATTGGTAGAGTGATCAACCAAGACTCCATATTAGAACTTGGTGTGCACCCTCCACCATTGAGAGAAGAAGCTCCTTAGTTCTATAAATCTAAGCTCAAACTATTATGCATGAGGTGTAAATTTCACATAGTCAAGCCCTATTGAATTTGTTCTCGATATCATGAAGAGACCACCATTAAAATTAATATTACTATTGATGACTTTAAGGATTCACATTATAGTTCCCAAGCTCCCCTATGAGCCTATGGGCCTTCAGTAAATTTAGGTGAGAATTTACTCTATCTCATTTTTTATGTACTATGTTTGTTTAAACTTTATTTATGAAAAATTGGAATTACATCTACTAGAGTTTGATCTAGTTATGTTTGTGTGTAATGTCTTTGGATTTGATAGTAAAATGCATAATGAATGGAATAACTGTAGTGATATAAACTCAATCTAAATGATAGGAATGTTACTTGAAAAAATTTGGTTCATGATGTACATGGAATTCTTATAATTATAATGACATCAACATATTATGTGTAAATAATCTATGTGTAGGAAAGATCACATGCGAAGACATGATACCTATGTTAATCCATTGAACCCCCCAAGTGCCTAAAGGACACTAAGCATGATAAAACATAGGCTTGTACCCATAAGACCATAGATCAAACTGATATAGACTTGCACCTATAATACCATAAGTAGCTTCTTAAATAGGCTTTACACATATAAACCTTCATCCTAGCTTAGAAAGGACTTGTGTTGAGGAACTCACAAATGTTGTTGTTACAAAAGACAAATTCCCTTAATGAATAAATTATGCCATGGCATGACTATCCCAATGTAGGCCCTAATTATTTATCTAATGCACTTGAGATGAGCACACACGGATCACACCTTATGTGAATTGATGTCGATGAAATTGAGTGACACATATTGAGTGCCACAAATTAATTCTTTGATTGTGCCTAGTTGTAAAAAGTATATAATCAACTTGGAAATCCATGTAAGTGCTTGATAGAGTGAATAACAAAAAATTCTACAAAATCCATTTTTGCTAATGTACATGTGACACATTAGAATAGTAAATTCAAAGTGTAGGCAAGTTCAAGTGATAACCAAAAGTATATAATTTAATACAAAATTCTATTCCAACTTACATAAATAATCTTGATTGGGAAATAGAGACAGACTGAATGAAAACTAGACAATAATTAAACCTCAATTTTTTACTTAATAAACCTCCAAAAATACTAATGTATGTGCCCAAAATTAAAAGTGAAAATATACTTGATATGATGGATTATTTAATTTTTCTCTTGAATTTTACTAATGGTCAATGGAAAGTATGATCAAAAAACATTTGGTAGCATTTAATTTCTCACATTGAACATTTTTACAATCATATATTTACATGTACTTATTTATACGGTGATAAGGAAAATGGATGGCTAGATTAAGCCATGTTGGAAGGTTGATTGAGGGATAAGGATTTTCCATTGAATATTAGATTCTTTGAAAATCCTATAATATCATTAGGGAATGGCTCTACAAAATCTTAGGAGCTTCTAGATCTTATTAGAGTTAATAAACATAGTTAGTAGTTGATTTAATAATGTGACTTATAGTATAATTTATTGGGATAGTTCAATATAGTTGGGGATGTGAAATTAAAATTCAAGGAATATTATGAGAGATCATTAGTATTAAATGATATGATAATAAAGGGATAAATTATAATAATGAGTGATTAATTGGTGTGGAATGCATAATATGGTTATTATGTGAGTGTGGATTGAAGGGGATGTTATACTAAGAATAGGACAAATAATAATATAGTGTTATTAGTTAAATTAATATTAAAATAAATAATGACAGAGGAGTGATACAATTTGGACTCACATAATTATACATCTTACCCCTCTTAAAAAGATAAGTATGACTAAAATAAGTAATGGATTTTTTGGATAATAATATAGTTGTGGATTTTAATAAATTAAGATGAATGATCCCCCCTCAAGCAGTCATGTTGAGAGGAATGGGATGAATGTCCAATAAAAATTAAATGAGGGGTGAGATGTGTGAATAAATAGAAAAAGGAATGGAAAAGATGTGATAGATGAGTATATACAAGATGGACATTGAGCAATGAGACAAAAATGGATGATGCACTTGGAAAAATTATAATGTATGGAGATAAATAGATAGTGTCAAAAATTTAGACATGCCCCAAATGGGAAGAAAATATATCAAGATGTTGATAAAAGGATGTTATATTTATTTTTATTCTAAGAAAGGACACATGTAAAGAGAGCTATAGGATTTAGATGATTGGCCATAAGATTTAGTCATATCCCCATCAAGAATGCATGTGAGGGAGAGTCATGGGAAATATGGCTGAATGGGTGAAATATTTTGATGTATCCCATGAAATGACACATTTTAGGGAGAGTTTTGGGAAAAAAGGATGATGGGTCATAATCTTTAGACATATCCCAAAGGACACATGCCATGGAGAGCTACTGGAAAAAGAGATATTGATTTGATTGTTTGACAATATTGAATAAATATTTGACGTAATGGGACTCAAAGAATCTATCTAGAAGAGATAATATGATGTGTCCAGATGAAAAATAGAGGATTTGAGTGACCAAGAGATTAAAGGAAATAAATTATTAGGACAACCAATCTATCTTCAGACGCTAAAAGTGATCAAACATTTCTTACGTAATTTTATAAGACCTCAAAACAATCTATCACTCCCAGAGAGGTAATTTGACTTATATGTTAAGTTTAATTATTATAAAAATTATGGATGACTTGGATAAATGATTCCTTACTTAATTTTAGAGATTGTTGACATGATTGCAATGGAGATAACCTCAAACACTCCATGTGATTGAACATTGCCTACATAGTTTATCTTTAGGGACCTTATGTTGATTTAGCTCTCCCAAACAAGAATTTAAATGATAAATTTTGATCAATATATGATGAAAAAAATTAATATTAGGGTATTTATTATATTGATGTGGATAAGGAGGAAAAATAATAATTTTTTGGAACAAAAATGTGTAAAATAGGATAAAAATGGGACCAAATAAACATGAGAAATAAAGCCAGTGGGAGGTATAAAAGAAAATGTTTTTTACCATATAAATTGCTGAATTTGATCTATAATTCATGAGATTAGTGACATGTATATGTATGGTGGACCTCATGATAATCAATGTGGACACAAAGTGCACAATTACTAGAGATCGTACAATCATGGAGATCTGGTAAGTGTGCTTTCTTCTTGTGATCTTGTATTTATTTCAAATTTATTAGGATATTTAGAAAATTAAAGTGAAGTCACATTTTACATGTAGCAACTTCACTACATAGAAATGTGACTTTGTATTTATAAGACATAGGTTCAAGGGGGGAAGATGTAATATCAATAGTGTTGGGAAATGTGACATATTATCATAAAAAAGGGTATTATGATTAGGGGTGTAGTTTTGTGAAGGTGAAATTCAAGATCATGGAGGAGAAACATAGGTTATAAAATGAATGGAATGTATCTCATACTTTTGAAAATAAAATTTTGACAATAAAAACATTAGTTTTTTGTTGTGAGATGTAGATTCATTTATAGGTCAAAATATCAAACATGTGGATGAATAAAAATTATTTTTTATTAGAGACATGATTTCACTAAGAGAGAAGTAATTTGACAAAAAGTTAAAAAAGTTAAAATTAGTAAATAATTAGGAAAATTGAATAAGTGTAAATAAGTTAATTAAATGAATTGGTTAAATTACTGATAAAAATAGGTTGACAAATATGACATGTTTGTGATGTGCAAGAGTTTTTAACATTGATCGAGTCACAAAGTTAATTTTTGGAAGTGTTGTGGGAGATAAATAATCTATATGATGTGGGTTTTAGTGTATTGCAACTAATTGATTTGTGCCATGTGACATAATTACCATCAATTTGGATTAATAGAAAACTAATTACTACATTGGTAGAACACTAGTGAAGTGAGACCAACACATTTCATTCTTTTATAATAGAGATGATAATTATTGTGGAGGACATATAGAGGATTTATAAGATACTAATTAAGGCTAACATATTATACTACAAATATCAGTTGTGGATTACCATATTAATGCACTTTGAGGGTCATGTGAGGGCTGGGTTAAACTAGAGGAAGTTAAACATAGATAAATTATAAAACCATCTTATGATGGCTCAGTTGATAATGACATGGAATGTTCTTAACATCGTCATAATTCTTCCAAATAAAACCAAACCATACTTTTAGTTTATACTTAGGGATGTGTTTGTAGACATTTTGTAACTTCACTAATTATTTTTATGTGGGTTGGAATTATTGGTACAGTTGTATAGGTTTCTAAATATAGCCACCTAAATATCTTGTCTTTGTATTGATGTGACTACTTTGTTATATATTTGGGCTTGGGAGTATTATCCATTGAGAGGCCCATCAGGATGGTGTTAGGACCCAGAAGCACCATTGATTACCATGTACAAGCAACTTAATATGCAGAAATATAATAGAATGCACAAGTAACTAGAATTCAAAAATAACACAGAATATGAGAGATAATACCCAATTATATTAATACACTTCCAGAAAAGAATTACAAATGAAGAGATGCCACACTCTTCCCACCTTACAAGTTTCCCACACCAAGTGTTCAGTAATTCACCTTCAAGAGCTCACTCTCTCAATTACGATCCCAACACACAACTCAAACACAGAGTTGGTGTTGACCTCCACCAGCTAGTAACAACACTACCAATCAACCAGTCAGTAACAATACTGCTAGTACACTGAGTATACAAACATACTCAATCGAGTACACAATGCACTCCAAGTAGATCTCCCATGAACTTGCAACAAATTATAACTCAAATGATCTTACTTTGGAAGGAACTACCTTACCTTCCTCTTTGCTCTCCAACTAAGTACACACTGTACTCCAAGTAGATCCTACCTGATCTTGCTACCTGTTGTGTTGCTGATCTCCTTGATCCTGCTACCACCTATAGATCAATCTGGTCTTACACACCTATCGACCAACCTGGTTTTGCACACCTGCAAACCTAGATCTTGCACACATGAACACTTGCAGATTAATGATCTTACTTACCATGTAGATCTCCAAATGTGGCCTTGCACACCTGCTACCCAAGATCCTACATACATGAAGAATCCTTTTGATTCTCCAAACTAGCACCCACACTTGGTACTATGGCACTAGGAGGAACACACCTTGCTCTCTTCACTCTGAAGGAGCTAATTTTTGCTCTCTTACTCTCTAGCACAAATTAAGATATAGCCCATGAGTCTATTATATAGATCTCATGCAAACAATAATTAGACATCCAATTACAATAATTAGATCCATAGCTCAAGACTATAATTAGCCTTCTTACATGCAAACAACTAGTTCATTAATAAACTATCTGTAACACTCACAGTTTTGAATCGCACAAGTGACTGTCATTAGTCACTATCTGCCTGGGGGTGATCGATGTTGGCCGATCAATGACCATCATCGATAGCTTCCTATCTCCACTTGATCGACGTCGGTTGGCTTGACTGACTCCGATGACTTTGACACTCAACAACCTCCTCCCCTATTTGTATTAGTGAAGCTTTTAGTTCCACAACCTAAAAATCTTGCACTTGGAGATAAATAGCTGCACTGTACCTATAGCTATACACCATCTAATTTGTTTCTTAGATTTTATCCCTCT
Source organism: Torreya grandis (assembly GCA_037957365.1). Classification (NCBI taxonomy): domain Eukaryota; kingdom Viridiplantae; phylum Streptophyta; class Pinopsida; order Cupressales; family Taxaceae; genus Torreya; species Torreya grandis. Next base: position 464,979 of record JARHVA010006087.1, read on the forward strand.
TCAAGCTCAACCTTGAAGACCAACCACCACAACACCTATGGTGAACCTCTTGTCATCCAAGTAACTTACCGAATCCACATCTACAAACACATGTAGAAAAGAAATTGAACCTGCATAGCATGTGTACCTACTGTTGGTCCCTCTTAGATACCTGAGAATCCATTGAACTACCCTCCAGTGCTTCTTTCTCATATCGGCTCCAAACTTTTTGATAACACCCACTAATTGGGAAAACTTAGGTCTATACCAGACCTCATGTGATTTCTTACACTAAATTATCTAGTCTTTGGTGTGCTCTGGTTTTGCATCCTGCATATTGAACCTCGCTAACACCTGATTCACATCAGCTCCCACTGGATACAAAATCAACCTGTGATCTTCCATGTCTCTCATGCCAAATATTTTTGTTGCTCTAAATTCCTAATGACATGCCACTGAACTAACCTTACCCTTAGCTTAGCAAAACCCTATATGTCTGAACCTACAACAAGCTCATCCTCCACATACAGTAACAGGATAATGTCATGACCATCATCCACCTGGTAAGACAAACACAATGGTTACACTGACACTGACTAAAGCCCTACTTTGTCATCCACTTGTCAAAACCTATACCACTATCCTGTAGCTTCCTCAAGACCATATGACCTGGCCTTCTATCTCACGTGTCCATTCTCTCTATTCTTTAACTAAGGTATCCATTCATCTTTTAATGCTTTCTTCTAGCTGACAACCCTACCAAATCTCTTGTTTGGTTCTGCATCTTATTTATGCCATGCTCCCACTGTTTCATAGATCTTTCCTGCTCTGTAGTGAGCAATGAGTATAAAGAAGAGGAACAATGAATTTGAGGCTTAATTACCCTTTCAGTCCTCCATATGGGCATTTGAGACTCCTTGACAGCTTGTTGTCTACCCAAAATTTGTTATAATGACCAACCTCGGTCACCACACAATCTGTATCCGATCGACATCGGTTCCATGCGACTATCATTTCTGCCAATGCCAGTTTCCTAACTTTACATCGGTCTTACCTGGTCACCAATGTCAGTCCTCTAATCAATGCCAGTAGCCACCCCACCTAACACCACCATCTCTGGTTTGTAAATGACTAACATCGGCACCTATCTGTTCAACACCGATTCCCCTTAATCAACGTTGGTAACTATGTTCACTTGTGAGTGATGACTTTTACCTAGTAGATCTCCATGGATCAAAACCCTATCCAAACCACCCTACTCAGAGATGTCTAGCCTTCTCCACTGATCTCTGTCAATCATCTCCTCCAAAAACACCAAGGCTTTCCAGTTCTTAAGTCTATCAAACACATCTATCTTCCACTTCAGAACATGCATCTCCTTCTTACTCATGTGACCAAGCCTACAAAGCCATGTCTTTGCAACAAAAGAAGAATTAGTAATACAAGCAAGTAGATAAAGAGTACCTGCTTTCTTACCACATGCTAATTCAAGTGTATTCATTGTGAGAGTTCTTATGCATCTCTCATCACCCAACTTTCTTGAAGAAATTAGCTGCATCTCCAAGACTAGGACCTGCATGACCTCCTTCAACACCCATGTGTTGGGTACCTATAATTTTAGCTTCACTTCTCCTTTGCCAATTCTTTGGCAAGGCACACCAGCCCCTAAATAAATCTTTCCAAAGTCTCCAAAGACCTTAACATGGAAAAATACTCTATTTTAGACTGCATGGAAAGAGGCAACAAAATCTATAAAACAAGATTTTACTTTATCCAAGGAACATCCCAGAGCATCTTGTGTAACAACACCTGTAACATCTACTGATTTCCCACCACACTCTTCCCACCTTAGAAGCTTCCCATACCAAGTGTTCAATAATTCACCTTCAAGAGCTCAATCTATCAATTACAGTCCCAACACACAACTCAAACATAGAGTCGGTGTTCACCTCCACTAGCCAGTAACAACACCGTCAGTCAACCAGTCAGTAATAATACTGCCAGTACACCGAGTATACAAACATAATCAATCGAGTACACAACGCACTCCAAGTATATCTCCCATGAACTTGCAATAACCTACAACACAAATGATCTTACTTTGGAAGGAACTACCTTGCCTTCCTCTTTGCTCTCCAACTGAGTACACACCGTACTCCAAGTAGATCCTACCTGATCTTACTACCTGTTGTGTTGCTGATCTCCCTGATCCTGTTGCCACCTGTAGATCAATTTGGTCTTGCACACTTGCTGACCAACTTGGTTTTGCACACCTGTAAACCTAGATCTTGCACACATGAACACCTGCAGATCAATGATCTTACTTTCCATGTAGATCTCTAAATGTGGCCTTACACACCTACTAACCAAGATCCTACATACATGAAGAATCCTTCTGATTCTCCAAACCAACACCCACACTTGGTACTGTGGCACTAGGAGGAACACACCTTGCTCTCTTACTCTCTATCACAAATTTCAATACAACCCATGAGTCTATTATATAGATCTCATGCAAACAATAATTAGACATCCAATTACAATAATTAGCCTTCTTACATGCAAACAACCAGTTCGTTAACAAACTATGTGTAACACTCACAATTTTGAATTGCACAGGCGACCGACATTGGTCCCTATCTACCTGGAGGTGACCGATGTTGGCCAATCAATGATCGTCATCAGCAGCTTCCTGTCTCCACCTGACCAACATCGGTTGGCCTAACCGACGCCAGTGATTGTGACACTTAGCAACCTCCTCCCTTGTTTGCATCAGTGAAGCTTTTAGCTCCACAACCTAATAGATGGACCGTGAATAAACACCTAGAAATCTTGTTTTATATGGTTAGGATGTTATTATCAGTGGATAAAGGGTCTATGAAAGATGATAACATTTTTATAAGAGATCCATAGATGATTTTATAACTAATCAGGTGACATAGAGGTCATATAAAGGGATCCAGTGGGGATGGGTAGAGGATGGGTTATATATGTAGTTTATGATGATAGAATGTTACATTATAAAGATATAAGATGTGTTGATATATATATATATATATATATATATATATATATAGAGAGAGAGAGAGAGAGAGAGAGTTATTTGATATTTTAGGTACTAGTAGGGCATTCCATAGGTTCCTTATGTGTTCACATAGGTCACTAGATAGAGTGCATTATGGGGTCAGTACATTTCCTATGTAGTCACTATAACATATTTTGATATCTTAGATGTAGTGGCCTAAGACTATCAAATAGTTATATAAGATCCTTTAGTTATATAATATTATCATATATGGTGGTAATAGTGTGTATCCCATAGATTAAAATATATAGAAGGTTATGCCTTAAGGTTAACTGACCAAATTCTATAAGAAAGGCATGGGTTCAAATAGAGTAAAAAAATAAGGTATATATTAGTCCACCATATGGGGTAGAGGAGGATGATATGAGGAGATAGATTTGGAGGATTTATATATGGAAATGGAGGAGGTGGAGATAGATGAAGAAGACCTAGACACATGTAATGCCAAATCTATAGTGCTATGATGGAGATTAGGAAAAACCTTATCTTCCCCTATATCAAAAACATATTTTAAGTCTATAGGGAATATGTATATAGATATAGGCCTAGATTTTTGAGATAGTATGGGTGTTAAAGGAGTGATATTATATATAAATATGAGTGATATTCCTATAGGGATATGTGGACAAGTTACATGGATATATTATTGAGATAGATAGTTAGAAGGCTGCAATATTATCACATGTAACTAATTTACCAATTAAGGTGATCACCTTATAGGCTCATATCATGCACCATGATATGTATATTACTAAATTATAGGGAAAAATCACACAAACAAACTTGTTTCATGATTAGTTGATTGATTTATAAATATAGTTAGATTATAAGGATGCATACATGCATACCTTATAGGTTGTGTGATATGAAACTCTAGATTTGTAATGATTGAATCAATTAGGTAGATAACTAATGAGGGTTTGTGAGGAGACATAGTATCAATGTTTTTCATATGATAAATATATGTTGAGAGGTCATAAGGATACCTAGTTTAGGGAGATAAGTCTCATAGTTGGAGCATCTTCTAGGTCCAAGGCATTGACACATTTAGTGCACTAACTATCTAAGCCACCACCACCAAATATCCATACTCAAATATGACTCATTGAAAAATTCATACTTATATTTTAGGTAGATAGATGTCCATGATGTGATTATATATACCATTTTTTATGTATTCTAAAACATTTGATTATTTGTGTGTGTGTGTGATGATTCAATTTTATTATATGATTGATTATGGGTATATTTTATGAGTATGATGTATTTGAGTTATGTAACACTACTCATGGATAATAGAGATTATTTTACTTATTTTATATGTGATGAAATTCTATGTATTTATTGATGATATGTGATGTGGATAATATTATGTGCATATTATGATCTTGTGATGTTAATCATGTGATGTCATAAATTAATGCTCCTAAAATTATATATAAATGTCATGTGAGTATGTTCATGGGCTATGTCAATATGAAAATGATAACAAAATATTTCAAGGTTAATTTAAATCTTATGATGATGGTGATATGATAGTTATGAGTATTGATATTGACGAATACTAGATTAGATAATGACACTGATGATTAATGTTAGATTAGTTGAAGTTAGGCCTAATTTCTTATATGGATATGTGTTGATGTAGGAAATAGATGAGATGTCTAGATCCATTTTTAATTTTCCATCCTTTAGAATGTATATCTAGGCAATATATACCATGATATGCATGTATTCCTAATGACATTTTGCTAGAGTGCTTGAGATACTTGACTCAAAAGAAAAATACAAAATATATAACTGAATACTTTATTGATGTGCCAATGGTATTTATATGACCAAGGGAACATCCTGGCATTATGTCAATGGAATTAAGAAATAAAAATAATTAAAAAAAAAAAAAAAAAACAAGACACCAAAATCACTAATACTACTACATAAATTACATAAAACACATAAGTACATCATACAATTAAATAAAAATTATGATGGGTGTTATGTACTCGGTATTTAAATAAATGAGAATTCGATAAATGACCAAAGGTTATGTTGTACTTGTGTAAATTCTTCTTTTACCTCATTTTGGAATGGAGACATAATAATCATGTGTTAAATAATAACCAGAGACATGGGAAAGAAAAGAATGATCAAAAGGGGACCTAAGTACATGAATAAGTGTGTTTTAAAGTTTTTTTGATTTATTTAATCATGAATAAGCATATTTTGACCATTTGATTCAAAAAACAATCCCCTTTGAATAGAAAAGATATGATGACTTAAATAGTAACTATGCAACAAGGGCAGGGATAAAGTATAACTAATAGGGAAAATAATGGAAGCTATGAATGCCTATACTTGAATATTTATCACCATATCTTATTTATTTATTTAGTTACCTTATGCCAAGAAGATAATTCCATACTACATATTCTTCCTCCAAAGCATGGTTAATATATATGACTTTGGGACCAAGATAAATCAAAAGTATATTGGGTATCATATGAATTAAGTGGATAAATGATATGTATAAAGTGCCCCTAAGTATTAAAGGTATTATAAAAATGAACTTATATATAGGATATAAAAAGTGACACCAAAAATTTGTTTTAATCACCATGCTTATCCAAGGTGTTAGAAACCTAGTTTTCACCATTGGTTGAAGAGTTTTATTTTTATTTTAGTTTTTAAATTTTAAATTTTTATAATTTTTATGGTATTTTTGAGTAATAATATGTGAAATAATGTACAATAATTGGGATCTTTTTAATTTATATAATTTATTTATATGCATGATATTCAATGGATAATCTAATGTTTGGCCTTCTAGACTATCTAGTTTATAGGCTTATGAACCAAATTTGGATACAATGACATATGGTACCAGCCAATTAAAATAAAAATATTCATTTTTATTCCATTATAAATTTTTATTCCTCTATTTTTCCTTAAGGACTGTGTTGTGAAACTCTAACCCATTGGATTGGAACTTCTTTCTATATTTATTTTGTAGCCTATTTTGATAACACTTGAAATGATCAAGGGCATGTATATATTTCTCATCTATAAGATCCATATCCTATAATCATGAATATTTATAATACTCTTCATTAATTAGGCCTTGTAACTAAATAAAAAAGGATTGGTGTTTGACTTCAATTAGTGAGATGGCATCAGTGCCAAAAACTAATGAATAAGGGGTTGTACCAGTTAGAGTGGGTATGTTTGTATGAAAAGCCCATAATATGGGATATAGTTGTAGGCCAATTTAATCCAACATCATAGATGATTTTATTGATGATATTTGAAGAGGTTTATATTTATCTCTTATGTTTGGCATTTACCTTATACTTTATAGGGTGTAGACAATTTATCTTGGATATTAAATTTCTAACAAATACCCTTGTAATTTTTATTATTAAAATATTTTACATTGATGGAAATGATGACATAAGGAATTAAATAGTGACAAATGATGTGTCTAAGAAATAAATTTTATATTTTCTTACTTGTGACTTAAGTAAGTGGAATGTCTTTCACCCACTTTGTGAAATACTCTATGGCAGTGATTATTTCTTATGGAAATAAAAATAGGAAGGTTTGATATTGATGATGTATTTAACCCTAATATATATATATGGGGAATCTATGGTTAAATAGGTAGAGATAGCCTAGGGAAAAAGGGTGGTAGACTATCTCTTAAGAAAGATAATTATTTAAAAAGTGTAGATAAAACATATAATAAACTAATTGAAAGATATAAAGTAATGTCATGCAAAATATTTGTAATGATAATTAAAAAAAGATACTTATTTGGTTGTATTAATAATATATATCTAGATATGAAATAAGTAGAAATTAGACTTGATCTATATTCTAGATCAATCACCTAATTCTATAAATTTAACCATTATTATCATAGACACTTTCATTGACCTAGAAAGGTTACATCAATGATAATATCAAACTCAAATGAATGTGTCTAGTATAGAATGCCTACTAGAACTAGATACAACCACTTAGATGCTTCTACATTTTTTTTCACCTTCACTATGATGCATTCAAATATGAATCATGGATTGTCACTACTTTTCAAATATCAGAACCATAGTTCTTCATATTCATAGAGGTTATGGGAATAATGGGTTAGTTAGCACATTATATCGAGCTACCCCAAATAATACTCTATAAATGAAAATTTACTACATATCCAAGATTCCAAATAGGGCCTCAAATAGATATATTTGTCCCCTACATGTTGGATTGTGTGTGAATCATTCAATGTTTGATAATTAATTGCAACAGTGATCTAGATTGTAACTTGGAAAATGTGTCTCATGGAATGATCCTTAAATAATTTAAACCTCTATATATGTTATCCCTATGATTGATATGGAAATATGAGAAAATAGGGAATGTATTCTCACTTGAGTATTCGATTGAGTGTTTTTGGTAAGTTTAATTTTGAGAGGTAAGAAGTTTCTAGGTGAGAAATGAATGAGGATTAATATTATATTTACACCAATCACTTTGGAGAATATATTGAATTAAAAACTTAGTCCAACCGTAGGAATATATTTCAATTAAAAATTCGATGACTTTAGGGCACTACACAGTTACATTGAGATATGATATTTACATCGATGTAGGTGTCTGACTTCGACACAAGTGTCATGGAAGATAGAAAATAAGTGTCTTATTGCTTTCACAATGTGGGCCATTTTTATGTTGAAAATGGGGACCCTCTTTTTCTAGACTAATCTTAATGTTTCCACATCCAATCTAAGGGATATTTCATGTTTGAGGATTTGAGGATGTGTCACCCAATTTAAGGTTTATTAAACTCCTAGTATACTAATTTCATTTGAATAAGATTAAAATACACAAATTCAAAGCTAATAAATTCTATTTGACCTTTTTTAAAAAACCTAATATCGATGTATTAGTTATTTTTATTATTTGAAATCCAATCTATGAGTCTTTTGATTCCCTTAAGCCTCTACATATGGCCCAAAAATATCACTTTGATGTCTCAGATTATTTCAAAAATTGTTTTAATCCTTTTAATTCCCTTAGGATCTAACATCCTACCAACATGATGTTAATAACCTGAATCGATGAAGAGTTACTTAAAGACCTAAAGGTTTTATGGCTCTAAGGGACCAAGAGGTCACCACATGGTAATTTATTTAAATCTAGAGACCACAAAGATTTTTGAAATAGTTTAAATGCTCTAATCCCCTAAGGTTGTGAAATTTTTCCATGTGATGATTTCCTAAGAGCTCAAGATATTAGATCAATAGAATACCACCATAATAGGATAAGAGTCTTGTGGCCCTAAGGTCCCAGGAGGCCACCATGTGGAAACATCCCAAGAGCTTGAGACCATGGAGAGTAAACCTATTATATAATTGAGCTCAAAGGTCTAGCTAACCAAGAGGGCGCCATGTAGTGTCATTTTATGCACCTAGACCAAATACCTAGCTTGATAAGGGACTAATGTGTGGTAATCCAATGACATTAGTTTTCCCTTGAGCTTTAATTTGATGGGTGTCTTCCCATCATCAAACCATAAAAATTGGGATTTCAAGATAATAAACATATGACATGTGGCATTTAAATAAACTTAAATTTGATGACTTTCCTAAGTATCAAAACTATTAAAGGATTGAGGAAAGTTTTGGTCAATTGAATGTTGAATTTACATTGGTTGGATAGGCTTTATAGGGACATTATCTCATCTTATAATGTTTGGGCTGAATTAATGATTAATCTATGCATACTTCATATATATTGGGAGGAATTATGTTTGAAATGAAAGATAATTAATGTGAATGTCTATGTGTAAAATATAAAAATCCCTTGTTTGTTTTTCACATTTAGTCTAAATTGGTTATTGCTTATCTATTAGTGATTTAATTGTTTTAATTATTTTTCCTTCTCATTTATTTAAAGGATTTATTTTTGACCATTTCATTTGATATTATAGGGTTCATCTTTCAAATTGAGTTCTTGATTTGGACATGTGTTCTCATCAATGAGTTTTAACTCTCAACCAAAGCATAAGGCAAAAAGGAGGTGAGTCAAAGTCTATATGCAGTAATGAAGAAGATACATGACAAGGCAAAAAACCAATGAAATAATGATAATTGAAAAATGTTGAATACTATGGTAGATACTAAAAAATCATCTAATTATAAAAATATAATGGTGTTTCCTCCAAATTCAAATCGTGGGCATGCATTCATATCTACCATAAATATAAAACATGTCCAACAAGCTTCTCTAATCAACAATGAATATTTATAACAACCCCATTAATGGGATGAGCTACCAATCAAGGGAGGATCTACCCAATTCATGTATATATTATCTCTATGAATCCTTTGTATGGGATAAATACCTTATCTTATAATATATTAGTGGACAAGACTATTTGGTTATCCATAGTTAGTTGGATAGACATTTTCATGTTTTTCTAGAGTAGTCATTTTCTTGTTGATATACAAGTGAATGTTTTAGTTGAATGATTATTATAAACCTCACCACTATTAATCAAGAAGAAAAATATTAATATACATACTTTTTGTCTACTAAAATGGCCATTTCATATACATATTTCTATGGAGTTTATGTTTCTCTTTGTTCACAACAACTTCTCCACAGACTCTCAAACTATTCTTTAGATGGAGTTGTCTTAGGTTTAGCTAAGATGTGGAATGTTTTATATGAAATTTATTTAATTAATTAGTATAACTTTAAATCTATGGAAACAATGATTTTTCTTCACTTTTTCCCTTTCTTTTACTCTTTTTATTATTATTGTGTTAGCTTAGGACTAATAGCAATCCACTTAAAATGTTAAATCATGATTACTTCATGTTATCCATCATAATTTAAGCATTTTGGAATAAATTAGTGATGGAATAATTGAGTCTCATAGTTTATATAGCTTAAGACAATATCTAGATTTAGGTTCATTAGATTACCTTGAATTATAATGAACATAATGAGCTAAATGTGATACCTTGCATAACAAGACCTGGTAACCAAGAGATTGGGAAGGTTTGTTTAGACAAATCTCCTTTCTCAAAAGATAGGGATTAACAACCCATGTGTAAGTTTTGGTTATTTAAAAGGACCCATAAATAAGGCAAAGGTACAAAACTTGTAAAGATGGAATATAAGTAAGTTTACAACACTTTGGGAAAGATAAAAAGTACTAGTCATCATAATAATATTGGTCAAACTAAGAAATAAATAATCAAGAATAGAGGGAGTGTATGCATGAATTTATGAAGTGGCAAAGGTCTATAAGCTATGTGATCTAGGAATTTTACTCAAGATAGGATGCTTAGTATGGTGTTAGTTTCAAAATGAAAATAAAATGAAATAAATACACTAATAACATAGCATCTCTATGCTTAGACACTAAGGAGAACTTAGTTAATGAAAGCAAATTACAAGCACAACTAAAAAGTAAGGGATCAAATATAATAGTTCCTTCACCTTCCTTAGATGATCCAAATGCCTTTGTAAGAGTGGCTTGCTTAGCTTGTGCTCATGAAGTCATTAGTAATGGAAGCTTGGCTACCTCCATCTCTCATTGGTACCTTTTGATTGTGGCTTGACCTATCTTAGAATCACTTTGGAATGGTAACAATAGTTGAGTGAAGCTTTGAAACCAATTTGGCATTATAACTTTGCATGAAGTTAATATTAGAAATGATGTTATGAGGCCTCTTATTTATATATTTTTGGATTTGATTAGAATCAACCTCAGCCATTCCTCTCAAGATTGAGATGTGTGGTTGAGGATTAAGTCAATTTTTAGAATTAAGTTTATAATTATCCTCATCCTGAAATTAGAAGAAGGGGAAATTAAGAGGCATGTAAGGCATTGATGAGTCATGGAGGGCATGAATCTTGATATTTTTGGCATTTATTACCTAGGGATGTCTTCCCAAGAAATGAGGTCACATGATGATGAAAATATTCAATATTCATTTCCAAAAAATTTTTATTCAACTAGTTTCCATGGAATTCTTGATTAGACCCTGATTTGTGTTAATTGGCTCTTAAGCATGATTAAACACTTTATGCACAAATTAATTAAATTGATTAGAATGCACTATTATTAATATTAAATTTGATGAGATTAGAATTGGAAGTCACTATAATATGTGTTATATATGTATTCCCATTTAGGATGTTTCTAACAATAAATAACAAAACCATGAGTCTTGTGTAAAAGATATGCTAGGAAAGAGCAGTTCAGAGCATGTGGGTGTAAAATTAGCATTTTGACTCAAAATAAACTGATCAAAGTTAGTTGTCCCATAAATTCCATTGCCCTATTTAGTGATACCCTCACCAAAATTGATACTTGAATATATTAGTTTCACATAATTTAGCATGTTTTACTATTTTTAAGCCAAGTTGTCCATTTTGGGTAGAAATTGGCCAAAACCCTAATTAGAGGTTATCGATGGCCAATTTTATGTGTCTCTAGTTTTCCCCTATTTGGGAAGGCACTATAGGCTATAAGCATAGTATCATCTTCTTAAAGAATGAAAATGTCTTGTATGCCTACAAATGTAATGATGATAAATTAACTATATGATGCCCCCTCGAGGGAATGGTTGGCATAAGCAGGTCGAGAAACAGTCCCTTTAAAAGAAATAAGTAAAATGAGTGGCCCAAGGAAAGGAAGGATGATGGGGTGAAAGCATAATGATACTAAAAATTATTCAAAATAATTAAAAATGCAAGTGAGACAGTGTGTAATGATTTTCCCAAAGGTAGTTATAAACATTGTACCCAGATAGTGGCAACATGGTATGATAACACAATGATTTTCCCAAAGGTGGTTATAATCATTGAGAAGATGGATCTGCCCCAGTTAGGATAGATAAACAAGATAATAACATGCCCCTATATAGGTATAAAAAGTAAAGTGGTGACAAGATAATCATTTGCCCAAAGGTGGTTATAATCATTTAAAAATATAGGTGGGATGGTATTTAATGATTTTTCAATAGGTGGTTATAATCATTAGACCGTGATTATGGAAAATATGATAAACTTGGTCAAGAATGATGATAACTTAACATAGAGGGTAATGATGAATTGCAACAGCCTACTAGTACGGAGATGCTCATCTAAACTAATAAAGGTTGAAATTATTTCATGGTTAATTACTCTATTTGTGATATGATTGGTAGTGGAATCAAGATGTCAGTGCTAAAGAGATGCCACCATTATTCAATAAACTTCTTAAAGCTGAGGTTTTTTTAACCATGTGATGGTAGGCTTTATGATAGAACACCATAAAGAATTGGCCAATATATACAAAAGACTGACTCCCATTATCCAACAGTCAATATAAAACATTGCACCAATGATAGAAACCATAATGAAAATGTAAAAATATGAATATGGATGGATTCAAGTGTAAGCGTGGGTAAGGAATTACCCAATGAACACACATAAACTGAATCAAGGAAATAGTGCTAAAAGTAAAAAAATAAGCACACAAACAAAATAAATAAGTAGAAACAAACAAAAAAAAAAACAACAAAATAGAAACCCTATGAACATTTACCCTATAAAATAGGCAACAACTTAATAAAAAAATAAAAATGGGGGAATAAAAGGAAAGGAAGGGGGTGGCCAAGTTGTCTCCATATGTACGAGGCAAGTGGATGGCACCTACATAGTTTTATGGCTGTAATATCCAATAAAAAACTTCAATCCAAATGTTTTTCTCCCATGGAATGGAAAGAAGATGATAAATGAGGAAAACAAATAGAATCGATGTGATACAAGAATAGAAATGGTCTTACAAAATGGCAAGTGTGTGATAGAAAAAGGCTAAAAAATATGGGGAATCTAAATGACAAGTGATTTGTTTACAACTTAGTAAGGGTTCCCAAAATCCTTAAGGCAAAGAAGTGGTCAATGTTTTTATTTTTTTTACCAATTTTTCAAATGTTTTTAGAAGTGTTTGGAGTGTCATAACCCAATCGAGAATGACGAGACACTAAATGGTTCAAGCTTGAAAAATGGTGACAGTGTGGCTTAGGTTTCTCATAAAATGATGAGAGCATGGGAAAAGGGTGACTTAGCTAACCTCAACAAGTATTGAGCACTACCTACATAGTCCCAGAGTAGGACCTGAAGTCATTATAGTTCTACCATTTCAACAGAGGAATTCGACTAGTGTAACAACCAATTCAAACAAAATAGGCACAATTGGTAAAAGGACACAATATAGCATAGGAAGTGGTAAGTTGGAATTTCAAGGCTTAGTGTTTCCCCTAGTTTTCCCATAGGTAATAATAACTCAAACATAATATCATAGATCAATGGTACTAATTTGCCTATAGGTGGTTATAATTAGTAGTAAGACTGGTGGTAAGAAAGGACTAACAAATGAAAGATACAACTACCAAAATTTCTATCACATTGTCCCAAAATGTGATTTCTGTCTAAAATACATGAACTAATTAATGAATTGATAAGATACCTTAATGTTAAAATTACGTAATGAATGACAAAAATTAAGGTCAAATGAGCTAAGCTTTAGAACATGTTGGGTCAATAGGTGAGAAATGGAAATTAGATATGGGAAAGAGAAAGAATAAGTGTGGTATGTGTACAAAGAAGAATAGTGATAAAATAGCATAACTAAAATTGTTCTTATTGACAATATACAATATCATTCAAGAATAGTATTTCTTGAGATAAATAATATTCATTGGCTCTATAATTTTGTTACTTCTATTTTGGCAAACCTACATGCTCCTAATCCATAATCTATAGTGATGATGAAAGGCCCTATCTAGTTTGGTTTGAATTTCCCTTTATGTTTCTTTTCATATATGGTATAATTTTGGTTTTCTTTAGGAACAAGATCATGAAGTTCAAATGTTCTATACTGCACATGCTGATTATAGTGGCCTTTGAGTTGATTTTGATATGCTTGAAAATTATTGAGCATAATTTTACATTTTTCATCAAGTAGATCCAGCGCTTCTAGTCAAGCTACTCATTAGTCATGATCATCCAAGACATGCTTGAAATAGATGCATAGTGAACGCAATTCAACGTCAATAGGAAGGATGGATTTAGTACCCTAAATAAGTGAGTATGGAGTGGCTCTTATGGGGGTATAATGATTTTTTTTGTATTCCCAAAGGGTAGGGAATATCTATAGGTGCCAATCATGACTAACATCATTGACATTATTTTTGAGAATGTTGATAATGGTTTTGTTAGATGCCTTGGCTTGGCCATTACATTGAGGGTAATATGATGTAAAAAATTGTTGGGTGATGTTGTATTCAATAAATAACTAGTTTACATCATTTTTCTTGAATGATCCTCCATTATTGGATATAATGTCATAGGGGATACCTTAATGATAGATGAGATTGTTAAAGATGAATTTGGAAATTTGCTTTCTAGTCATGTGAGGGGTATAGCTTCAACCCACTTAGTGAAATATTTAGTAGCAATAAGGATATGTTTATGGACATTAGATGAAGTGCAATTAATATTCCCAATGAGTTCAATTCCCCATGTAGAAAATGGCCATGGTGTCAACATTGGTTTCATAGTTTTTGTTGGGACATGAATCAAATCAGCATGCCATTGACATTTGTCACATTTCATTACATATGCAGTGGTATCTAAGTCAATTATTAGCCAATAATAACTAGTATGCAAGAGAATTTTGGATAGGATTACCCCACTAGAATGGGATTCACATACTCCATGAACTTCTCTTGATGTAAGAATAGACTCTATCGAAGTTAAAAAATGAAGGAGAGTTTCATCAAAACTATGATGTTAAATAGTGGATCCAAGTAAAGTATAATGAGTGAAATGATGAATGAAGGATTTGGTTTGTTTTAAAGATTTTTTAGGTGGAAAAACTTTGTCATGAAGGTAGTTATAAAGGTGAGAGTACCAAATAGAATTAATACCAACAATATCACAAAGCATAGCTATGGTAGAAGTTACATACGTTGGTGCTAACAAAATTTTAATGAATAATTGATACTCTCTAGCTTTATCTATTTGTTGAATCAGAGATTCAATAGGATCCATGACATTTATATTTTTGTTACTATCCTTTGATATATGCTCAAATTGAATGTTGGCAATTTGTTATTTAAGAGTGTCGACCATGTCTTTATATGGAACTAGTTTGTCAACTTTGGTCTAAAAATGATTTATAACCTGACTAATGATTAATTGAGAATCACCATAAAATTGAAGAAGAGATATATTCCAATGCACTACTTGTCAAAGTCTTGAACAAGTGCTTCATACTTAGCCATGATGTTTATACAAAGAAAATTTATTCTGAATGATTTATGGATTATATCCCCCTATGGTGTAATAAATAATAGGCTTAGTCCTGATCCATCCATAGTGAATGAAACATTAAAATATAGCTTCTAGGGTTTCTCCTCAAGGGATGTGTCTATGATGGCCATGATGAATTCATCAATAAATTTAAATGTGAGTGGTTGTGTGTCTGTGAGAGGTGTTTTAGAAAGATAATCTTCAAGAACTTATCCTTTGATTGCCTTCTAATTGACATACTCTATGTCAAACTCACTGAGAATCATGATCCATTTATACATTCTACCTTGCAATTATATTTTATATAGTAGATACTTGAGTAGATCTACTTTTGAAATAACCATGGTTTTATTATTCAACATGTAATGATGTAGTTTTTGAGCTATGAAAACCATGGCTAGACAAGCTTTTTGAACAAGTCCATAATTATGTTCATATGTAACCAAGGTACAACTTAGGTAATATACAACATGCTCCTTTACATTATCATCATGTTGAGCCAAGGGTGTCCCCAGACCTTGGTCAGTAGGTGATAAGTATAATAAGAATGGCTTTCCTGACATAGGAGGTAATAAAATAGGTAGATTGACAAGATAATCTTTGAATTATTAAAAATCTATTTTGTAGTGACCATCCTAGTGAAATGTAAATCCTTTATTTAAAATGTGTGTAAATGATGGCACTTATCTACTAATTAAGATATGAAACAATGGATTGACTAGATCTTACCCTGCAAACTATGGAGTTGTTTAAAATTGGTTGGTAGTGGCATCTTAGTTATATCATGGACTTTAGCTAGAATGACTTAAATACCTCTAAAAGACATGATGAAGCCAAGTAACTTTGTTGAGGTTACACAAAACACACATTTATATATATATATATATATATATATATATATATATATATATATATATATATATTTTGTCTTTGTACTCTTGTAGTCTTTCAAATATCTTTTGCAGCGCTGCTAGATTCTCAGCGCTAGTTTTAGATTTTCCTAATATGTCATCTACATAGTATTTAATAATATCATGGATCATATAATGGAATATGGTATTCATGGCCCTTTGATATGTATATTCATCATTATTAAGGCCAAATGGCATCACTTGATAATAAAATGTTTCCCATGGAGTGGTGAACACAATTTTATATTGATCTTCTAGTGCTATTCTAATCCGATTGTATCTTAAAAGGTGATACATATGTAAAATAATTTCATAACCTACCATGGAATAGATGACAATTTTGATATTAGGTAATATAAAATCATCTTTAGAACAAGCTTTGTTAATGTCTTGAAAATCAGTACAAATTTTGAACCCTTGAAGCTTTTTACTAATAGGTATAACATTAGAGATCCACTCAGAGTAATCAATGGATCAGATACATCATAATTCTAAGAGTTTTTCCAACTCTTTATTTACCAATACAATAATGTAAGGATGCATATTACATAGATTTTGTTGTACTAGTTTAGCATTAGGATTAAAAACAAGGTGGTGTAGAACCAAGGAAGGGTCTAAACCTAGCATGTCAGAATAGGCCCATGCAAAAATATCCACAAAATCTCTTAACAAATATGTAAAGATGTCATGTTTCTCCTTAGTGAGAGATGCTCCTAATTTAATCCATTTTAGGTTTGATGGAGTCTTGATATTTAACTCCATTATATCCTCGACTAGAAGGGTCAAACCATTTTCTTGGATAGTAGTTAGTGACTTGAATTATTGGACTATGTCAGGGTCCTATGTTAGGACTTTCTCTTCAAATTCTCCTAGGCATGATGAATTTGAATCCCCTAATGGGATATCTAGCCATGTAACAAAATAGTCAAAAATTATTGAAGTATTTTATCAAATACTTGTTGTTCAATGCTAAACTCTAATCCAAAGGCAAGTTCATCATTGGTGGTCTCCTAGTCTAAATTCAAAAAATAATGAACAACCCTATCTAATGACACCTAAAATAAGTTTTCACCACTAGACTATCCTTTATCTTTACTTTTTCCCTAGTCAGAAAATCACCTCAAAGAGGTTTTCAATTTGGGACCTCAATATTTTACTTATTTGTTTTTGGCTAAGGGTGTTCGCTCACTCTCCAAAATAGGTTGTACAATCTAATGTGACTGAGAGTCTTGATTTCTAATCTCGTAATAGAATATTATCTCTAAGGCCTAAGAAATCATAGAATGCCTCATCATTCTAGAACTCATCATTTAGCAGACTAGATTCTTTTTGGTTCTAATCTATTACTTGGGGATTATACAATGGTAATGGATTGTGATGAATGGTTTGGGTAAGGGTACAAATAGAATTGTTATGAAATAGGTTGGTTTCAACTAAGTTATTAAAGGTAAGGCTATGATCAGACTGTTTTTCAATGTTGACATCATCATCACTAGTCACTGGTGATGGAGCTTGAATAAGATATGTAGGATCACCCCAAAGTACTTTAAATCCAAGTCCATAATGTATTTCATACTTAGTCATGGGAATTGGCTTGATGGTTCCTTCTTGATTTGGTCCAAGGCCTCTTCCTTCATAATTGTGATGCTTTATGATCCTATTAGAAATAAGATACTTTGCATTTTTATAATAATCAGCCTTGTCATCATTGTATAACCATGATTAATCCCCTTCAAGAGGGTTAGGTCCTAGGCTAGATGGTGGTACAAATGTGATAGGTCCCTTATCTTCATTATTTCACTATCAATGCACATGTGGGATGACCTTAGGTCAGTGAAAGTTTTTTAGATTATAAGGAAGATGGGAAATATGAAATGTATCATGGTCACATATTTTCTTGGTCCATTATCTAAAATGGTGAAACTATTAGAAGATTTAGGAGATGGCATGTGTGAAATGGAATCTAAAGTATTAGGATCTATGCAATTATCAGATGAAGGACCAATAAATATAGCTTTTATTCTATCTTGATTGGAACTTCGAATCATACTATAATGATAATTATGGCTTTGAAACTTAGCCTCAAGATGATTTTAGTTCTCATATGGGTGTAAATCTCTTAGAATATTCACTTCCATCCCTGAGTAGGAAAACATGATACATTGGTGCAGTGTTGATAGGACTGCATGAATCTTATGTAACCAAGGCCTGCCTAGAAGCATATTTTATGACAACTCAAGATCAAACACATGGAAAAGTGTATCATGGGTTAAAGGCCTAATGATAAATGACAAACTAATGGTGCTTTGGGATTATCTTTCTTGATTATCATAAGATTTAATAGTTATTATTTTTGGTTGAAGATCTGTCATTATGTACACAAGAATCTTGATGAGCTTTAGAAACACTATGGTGAGGCTAGATATATTATCTATAAGGATAGGTTTCATTATATTCCATCTAATACAAACCTCAATCTATAATGGGTTATTATGGAGCAAGCCAAGGGAAGATATATCACTTTGGTTGAATGTGGCTTGTTAGGCTAGAGCTAGGTGTCCAACCAAAGCTTGAAAGTTATCAGGGGATATGTTGCTAGAAATAGTTGATTAGGTCAAAAAGTCATTCAAGATGTTCTTATCAATTATTGACATCTATAGAAAATCTAAAATAAACATTTATGATGGTTTCCTTTACAATTCTTCCATTATACAAAACTTCTTGTCTTGGTTAGTAGTGAATGGTTTATTTTGAGGTTTAATGGTTGGTTAGATAACAAAAAAAGTGGTAGATGGTTGTGGGCCTGGGATAGTAATCTTTGAGCTTTGAGTTGTGAATACACAATCAAGATTATATATTAGACCATTATTACTAACTGATGTTGGAAATGGTGTGGGACAAGATAGGACAAGTCTTGATGGCCAGTGCACTTGCATGTGGTCACATGGCAAGGATAATTTATCACTATAAGATCCAAAAGGGGAAGTTATAGTTTGTTAGTTTGCCTTTACGCACTCCTAGGTGAAAGAAGGATTATCCATGTGATTTGGCTAAATATTGTTGTTTAGCAATGGACTAGGCTGATTAGTACTTGGTCTAGGATTAATGGAGATGGTATTAATGTTACCCCCTATAATATGACCTACAACCTTGTTTTAATCATGTGAAATTACATGGTATGTTTTTTGGTTGTTACCATTCTAACCTTGGTTTTATCCATTGCTCTATAATTGTGGGTTATGCCACTAATTTTGTTGATTTTTCTAGTTTGGCCTTTAATTTTGATACTGTTGATTTTGCTATTGCATTGACTATTGTTGTTGTTGCTAATTATTCTACTACTATTGATTGTTAAATCAAGGAAAGGGGTTTTGATAGATCCCAATAGTTTGATTGGAAGTGAAATTACCATTATCCAATTTTATCTCCCTATTCTCCAACATATTCTCAATTAAATTATTAATTTGGACACATCTTCATAGATTATGCCCATTGACCTAATGATAATCACAAAATTCATTCTCATGGTGCCAATCAAGGTAAGGAATACCTTATGGATAATTATTTTGTATAGTCCAACTAATCAGATTAGTAGAAGCAAGTTTATGAAATATAGATTCAATAGGTTCTCCTAAGTCACTAAAGATACGATGTGCAGGGATGATTCTCTTAGGAGGAGGGGTTTGTAATGGTAAAGTCTAATGCATTTGTTTTACAGGTCTTGGTTTTTGCACATACATCATTGGTTGTAGAGGTTTCTGGGTAGGATTAAGCTAAAAAGGTGGTACAAATGATGTCTACATAGTTTAGACATGAGGGGATTTGATCACTCCATTTACCACAACATTCTTATTGTGGTTGAATTGCCTCCATCTTTCATGATTATCATCCTATGTCATTTGTGATGTTTGTATTTGATTGGGGTATTGGTCATTTCCCTAATTAGTACCTTGATTTTCATTAGTTTAATTGATCTTGATGACCCCATTATTGATGATCACTCTCTCAATCAACAAACCTTTATAAATGATCTCTTTAAATGTATGTGCAAATTTGAGTTCCAGATGATAGGCTATATCACTATGAATTTTTTTTGTAAACATAGTAGTTAATTATTTAACAAGTAAACTATGGGTTAAATAGCTTTCAAGAGCTCTCCATCACTATAAATAACTTGTAAAATTCTCCCTAGATTTTTGCTTTACTTTTGTGAAGTCTACTAAAGAAATCTCATGCTTGAGATTATAAGAAAAGTGCTACACAAACTTATCAAAAAAGGTCATCAAAATATATTATTGAATTCTTGGGTAACCTCAAAAACCATTCAAAGGCTTGTCTAGCCAAGCTTCTTGGAAATAATATCAAAAGGTATATGTCACTAGTTGACATGCGACAAAGAATTCAGTCAAATGAGCCTTGGGATCACCTTTCCCTTTGTATTTATCAAATTTTGGTGGTTCATGTCCTAGAGAAAATGGTATTTGCAAATACTTCATGTTGAATAGATAGGAACATACATCATCTAATTTAATCTTTTTGGTCTTTTTCCTAGGCCAAATTGTAGGAATTGCATCCTTCATCTATTGCAATTCTTGGGATAAGGAACTAGATGGAATATTGGTTTGAGGGAGAACATTGGTTTGGGTAAATGGTTGAGAGGTCACAAGTGGGACACTTTGACTAGTGTATGATGGAGACACCTATTGAGGTATATTGGCTTGGTTGGTGAATTTATTAGGAATATGCATACATGGATTACGATGTACTTGAAATTGCACATTTGGCTATGCAATATTCTTGTTTGGGTTGGTGATAAAGGTTTGACTTGGGGGATTTTGTAGTTGGTATAGAGGGATATAATTATACTATGCTTTATGTGGTTAACAAGGGACATGTTACTAACTAATCAAGCCTTGCTATTGAGTGGGAACTTGTGGACTAAGACCCTGTCTATGGATTTGTAGCACATTTTGAACCAATGGCTATCTAGTAGATACTTGAGAAACATGAGGACTTCCTTATTTCATGAATCCCTATAAGGAAGTGAAATTAGGTTATAATTTTGACATCTATCATTGACCAATATTTGCATGTTACTGACTAGTCATTTCTTGGTTTTGGATTGCCATATTAGTTTGTGACTAAAAATGTATGTTTATCATTACCTAGTGGGATGGAATATTTGTTGCCCTTGATTAAGGTGGGAGTATATTCATCATTTGTTGTGTTGATACAATAGCCTATGTCTACTATTGTGGAATACTACTTGCTACCTATTGAGGGGGAGTAGGATTCATCACATTCTATCATTGAGGTGTGATATTGGCCATTGTTTGATTACCTAACCTTATAGGTTGTATATTTGAGGAAGTAGTTAGTTGAGTTTGGAGTATAAAAACTCCTATCCCTTGGTATGATGACCTATTCATATGATTAACTATAGGCACATGTTGTTGGCTAGTTGTTTATGTATTAATATCACTTTGATCAGGACTGAACATTATTTGGACATTATCTACTATGTTTGGATCACTCTTTAGTGTAGAGGATGAAGACACTCATTTAATAATGGGCATATGAATCAGGTTATCTATTGAAGTAGTTTGTATAAATGGGTCAAAATTCATATTCTCTTGTCTAGTTAACTCTATCATAACTCTTATTAAAAGAACTAGGTTAATGACAGGCTTAATTACCATGTTCATTTCATTGAATTCATGTGCTAGATTCTGATATGTTTGATATGTTATATGCATTTGATTAAAGTTCTCTTCCCAGATGTTTTTGATTTGATCATATATATTAGGATTTTGGTACATTTTTTGGACTATAGCCATAGGATTTCTAGAAGAATCCTGTTGATCATAAACGATATTATGGGGCACTCTTACTAGACCTGGTAAATTTTCATGGGGGAAGTCTATTGTAAATTTATACCCTACCTCTATGGCTCTAACCAAAATCTCATCTTTTTTATCTAACAAATGTCACTAAAAAAATGGATCATACATGGAATCCATATTATTAGAATACAACTATTGAAGTATTTGCTCATCCACTTCAGCTATTGTAGATAAGTATTGCATAGGTTTTTCTTGGTCTTGTTTTATGTAAGGTAGTGTGTTAACAAGATAGATAATATATCTTGGCTTTGTGCCCTTGATTGAGTATTATAAGAGGGATAAGAATCCATCTTATAATAAATGTTATCCGCATAGGGGTCTTGCACCATTTCTTCCTACACAACTATATTACTAATCCCTAAATTGTATATGAATCCAATAAGAGTTTAGGAAATGATGTTGGGATCCATAATCAATGCTTTGCGATAAAATGTCAAAGATTTATAAAAACTCTAAAAAGGATAGAATCTGAAAAAATGATGCCTTCAACTTGGTCTAGATTTGCCAAAATGATCAAAAGGTCTATGCAAATATTTGTGAGGAAATAATCTAGGGTAAAGTATCTAACATTTTAGCATTCACACAAAGGTAATAAAGTAAATGGATGGAAAAATAAAAATACCAAACTCTAATTTTGAAGTGTTTCAAATCAGTCCAATCTAAGAATTTAAAAGTTGCTAGGTCTTTTGGCCAAATATGGCATCAAAAGCTAGGCTCAAGAAAGGCATGTGTTAGGACTCTTAACCAAATGGCATCAAAAGCTAGACTTTGAAAATAGATGAAAGTTTTAATCTAATGGATTTGAAACACTTCTAACAAACACTAGGCATTTGATTCTTGGATATGAACTTGGTAAACTAGGTATAAGGCATGAAATAAAAGGCACTTTAACCATAGTTTATTTTCTAAAAAAAATGGTATAAAACTTAGTTCTATTGACAAACAAGCTAGACAAAGGTAGTCAATATAAATATTTTAGACAAAATATCATAAAAGTACACTTGGATTGGTCTAAAAATGTAGGAACAAATCTGAAACTTTATGGAAGAAGGTATATGAAACAATATTTGAAATTTTTTGGGTAGTGTAATCATGATATACTACAAAAAAAGGTGTGATAAAAAGGTTTTCTTTAAAAACATTCTAAGGCAAAATTTTTTTCTATGATTTTGGTAGCATAACAATACCTATTCATAACACAAAATGTTGTGGTGTATAGACTTATAGTGCAAATATTTAGCAAAAAATGGCTTAAGTATATCAAGTGATGATAATTATTATGAGTCTTAAATGGCCTTCAACCTAAATTTGAAATTAAACCTAAGTTCTCTTAAGTTTAGTACAAATGGCAAACCCACTTAACACATCAACCGAATGAACTTGTAAAGGTGTAATTTAAAATTTAAATTATAAGTGAAGGACTTAAACAACATTGGTAAAGGTCTAGACTCAATTGGGCAGCATAACTATGCCAAAGTGGATGATATAACTCTCAAGATTTTGATTAACTTTGAACAAGGCAAATGGATGATCTCACATGGGTAGCATAATGCCTCTTTGTTCAAAGGAAAATTTGGACTATGTGTTTGGTTTGGATTGTTTATTTACACCAAGTTTTTGATTCCACATAAGTCTTTAAATTAGGATAAGATTAACTAATTAATCACCCTTATATCCTAAATTAACAGGGTTACTTGGTATTATTTGGATCTGTCAATATAGATTATTTTCAGAGGATTTTAACTGTTCATCCAAAAGTAAATGCACATTATATAGTAAGGTTTTTACATCCCCCCTTCTCTCAAATGATAGTATTGTGACATGGACCTTAAGGTGCACCTTACACCAACACTACTCCTATGACAAGTGGGGATTTGTCTACGTTCTAACAAGTTTCTAAATGATCTAGGGGAATCAATTGCACAAAGACTTTCATGCCAAACAATGCAAAATAAAATCATGGATTTTGGGTCCATATCACTTGGCTTATTGTAAAAAGGCATAGTCTTTTTTGCAACCACTACATCTTACTATTCACTCAATGTAGTATGATGTCTAAAGTGCTACTACATCCCATGTGAAACTCTAAAGGAGCCAAATGAAGTCAATTCTAGGATATGAAACCCCAAGTCAAACCTTCCCTAAATAACTTATGAGAGGTGATGAAGTCCCCCTCACAATCCAAAATGCATAAAAACAAAGGAATCATGGAACTAGAAATACTTTAGGGTAATTTTCAAGGTCACCCAAACATTGATGAGTTTTTACGGAGTGCTTTAGATTACTTTCTTTATAAGGATTAGACTAGGCTATTTGCAATAAAAATGGCACTTTTGATTCCAAGGGTTACCTATAGGGGACAAATAAAAGAGCATACATGCAACATCCCTCTTTTTTCGAGACAAAATTAATCTAACCAACTATTACAAACAGGAATTGACGAGTGTGTTTGATTTCAGACCCAAATGAAATGTTTGGTGGTGTTCATTTGACCCCTTGGTCTTAGTTTGAAACTTTGAAAAATGTTCACCAAAAACATCTAAAAATTCTTTGTTAGACACCAAAACAAGGTTCCTAATCAATTTTTAAGCATGCAAAGGTGATTTAAACATATTTTGAGAAAATTTTAAAGTTGGTCCTGTAACAAAATTGTTAGCATATCCTTTTGTTTTGAACCTCTTTTGAGTTTGAAATAACCCAATTTTTGGAAAAGTAGCTCTCAGGTATGTGTGTTTGGAAAAAACATAGTAACTAATGTCAGTTATTACCACCAACATCAGTTACTCTGGCTAACTGAAATCTAATTGATGTCAATTATACTAATCGACATCAGTTAAGTAGGTAACCAATGTCAGTATTTATATTGACTTTGGTTACTATGTAAAAATTGTGGCAACCAAAAACAACAAAAATCAAGTTAGAAAATCAATTCACAAGATTCTTAAAGGCTTAAATAAATATTTTAGAGTTTTAAAAGGATCTCTTTCAAGTGTAGGATGCATCTAGTCCCACTAGGCATGCCATAAGTGATCTAGGAATTTGACTCAAGAGAGCATGGTTAATATGGTGTTAGATCCAAAATAAAAACAAAATGAAATAAATGCACTAATAACATAACACTCTAGGCTTAGACACTAGAGAGAGCTTAGTTAACAAAATAGAATGAAAATCACAATTAAAAATCAAGGGATCAAATACAAGATTTCCTTCACCTTCCTTGGATGCTCTAAATGCATTTGTAGTAGTGGTTTGCTCAGTTTATGCTCATGAATTTCTTATCAATATAAGTTTGGCTACCTCCATCTCTCCTTGGCACCTTTGGCTTATGGCTTAGCTTGGCTTGTAATGAGTTTGGCATGGTAACACTAGTTACTTGAGTCTTTTAGAACCAATTTGGCATTATAACTTTGCATCAAATTAAGTTTAGAAATGATGGTGTGAGGCCTCCTATGTATAGATTTTTAGATTTTATTAGAGTCAACCTCAACCATCCATCTCAAGATTGATATGTGTGGTTTAAGATTAATTCAATTTTTGGAATTAAGTTTTTAATTATCTTTATCATGGCATTGGAAGAAGGGGAAATTAAGAGGCATGGAGGGTATCATGGAAGGCATTGATGAGGCATGGAGTGCATGAATCCTGATATTTGTGGCATTTATGGCCTACAGATGTCTTCCCAAGAAATGAGGTCACTTGATGATGTAGATATTCAATATTCATTTCCAAAAACAAATATTGAATGAGTTTCTATGGAATTCTCAGTTAGGCCCTGATTTGGGTTAATTAGCTCTTAGGCGAGATTAAGCACTTTATGCCAAAATTATTCAAATTAATAAGAATGCCTTGTTATTGGTCCTAAATTTGACTAGATTAGAATTGCAAGTCACTATCAGATGCGTTAGATATGTATTCCCATTTAAGATGTTTCCAATAATAAATAACAAAGGGACAAGTCTTGTGCAAAATATTTGATAGGGAAGAGTAGTCCAAAGTGCATGGGTGCAAAATTAGCATTTTTACTCAAAATAAACTGATCAAAGTTAGTTGGCCCATAAACTGCATTTCCCCATTTAGTGATACCCTAGCCAAAATTAACACTTGAATATGTCGGTTTCACATCATTTAGCATGTTTTAGTGTTTTAAGGCCAAATTATGCATTTTGGGTGGAAATTGGCCAAAAACATTGTTGGAGGTTATCAGTGGCTAGTTTTAGGTGTCTACAAGTTGAAGGTACATGAATTATATGTATTTTCAAAGTGTACAAGACTAAGGTTCCATATTTTTTAGAAATAGTGACTACATTTTACCCCCATTTAATTTAATATTGAAATTATTGGTTTAAATGACAATAAATGTCTACATGGGTGTGCATAACACACTTTCCGTTTTCTTGAGTCCAATTTGAGTGATTTTATAGTGACTAATATGAAAAAAAGAACATGTTAGATTATATAATCAATCCATATAATCTAAAATATAAAGCATTGAGTTGATTGAAATTGGAAGAGAGAAAGTTTTAGGAGTACACTTGTGTATCAATGCAATTGCCTGGACTCTTTATAAATTTATTTGAAAATAATATATCATTATGAATCACTAGAGATGATATTAGGACAAATATAAAATTTTGAAATTATATATATATAAATAGATAAAGATATTGGAAGACACATACCCCCAACCTTGGATAAAAGGTGAGTGTGGGAGAAATAAGTCAACTCACACTATAAAGTTTATGAGGTTGGATGATGTAATCAAGTATAACCTATAAAATTGGTAAGATGGAGGGACTTAATCACCTAAAACATATAAAAAATTAAACCAAGTACTAAAATAGATTGGGTCAATATAGTCCATAAAAGTATAAGTTAGTGGGTGATAGAAGTCCATGAAAGTGTTTGAGATCTTAAAGGAAATTGATTTTAAAATATTAGGCATACACTACATATAATATGCACCTTATATGTGTCTCATGATGAAATTATGTACAATAATGGTACTAATTTATATAATTTTGCCACAAATATGTATCTAAATAATATAATTATGAATTTGTCAAATTTAAAATTGTGTAAGTGTTGAGAAATGTTTACAAAACATGACCCATAATAATATAAAAATTAAAAATTAGACTAGGTGTTGAGAACATGTTTTTAAAACATGCCCCCACTATAATTTGAGTTTGGTAACTAGTCTATGTGTGCAGAAAATGTTTATAAAACATGCCCTTATTGTAATTTGTGTATGTTGAGTATTGGATAATTATGGAGAACATGTTTCCAAAGCATGTCCCCCACTATAATATGGGTGTTTTTAATAATTAATAAGTGTCAAGAATATGTTTCAAAAATATTCCCCCAATCTATTCTAAATATATGAAGTAATATAGAAGTCATGATTTTATGGCATGCCACCATTGATATTCCCCACTTTTGAGGTGATGTAAATTGAAAACTAGTAGTTACTCTACCATCAAAAGGATAAGATAACGATGTAAACTATGAATGTGCCATGTAGAATATAGAGGTATCATGAATAGTTAGATATATCATTGAAACACAAATAATGTGATCAGACCAAGTCCTAACAATACAATCTCAATAATCAATCAAGCACACACACAAGATAACTTAAAATCAAATCAAAAGATAATGGTCCAATAAGACCTCAAACAAGGTGCATGTTCAAATTATTCACAATTAAAAGGACTTGACTTAGTCAATTGTCCACAGTGTAAGTAATGACATACTCAAATGTTAGGATACAACAAACACTAACATATTCAAATTTCAAAGAGGAAAACATTGACACAGGTGTCATAAACAATGGAAAATATTCAAAAGATCAAAATAATAAGATAATATCAATAAAATACACTTAAGTAATTACATGAATGAAATCATAATAAACTAACATAAATATATCATACTAATCCGTAGATATATGTGTTGGGAAAAAATGTTAAGTACATAACATATCAAGTTCATTGTGAAAAATATAAACATGGATAAAGTCATGTGTAAGTACACATATGAGTTCAAACATGATAGTTTAAAGTAACCATATAATTATATGACATTTATGTATCATCATCATAGATTTGGATGGCCCCAATGTCCCAATGATGTGAGTAGAGGGAAAACTCAAAATCCAAAATTGCTTAGATCATGTATATATTTTTGCCTTGTATCACACTAAAAATGTGTGTGAATGTATGTGTATATATAAATTAATAATATTTAATCTACCAACATGAAACTGAAAAAGTATATTCCAAGGAGATAATAGGATTTGTAAATGTTGAACATAATTTTGGATTTTTGAAGTATTTTTATTTTTTAGGTATTTTTTGAGTATGTGAGACCATCAAACCTGATGTTTTATCATTTATTTTATTTTAATCATGGTTAGATAATTATAAATTGTACATAACATATTGTTCCTCACATTTTACATGTGCAGTGGAAGAATCATTGCTATAACCTAGGATATGGATCAATTTTCCTTCATGAGGAAAAGAAATACCTTGCTGATTTTGGTCATTTATTACATCCATCTGATATAAACAAAGGGTGGCCAATGTAAATTAATATAGATATTTTTGTGGCATAACCTAAACCTAGTTTCGAATCAATATAGGAGCATAATAAATTATTAGTGTTATGTTTCCAAAGGATTCTTTCCAAGCTCTTTTACTTTGTAAGTATTTTAAGACAAAACCAAGTTATTGAAAACATCTTATACTAAAAGTAGTTTTTATTTCTGTAGGATAAATATAGTTATGCTATAAGTAATAACCACCCATACATAATGTGATTGTTAAATATTGTCAACATTAGTACTTTTGAATTGTTCACCATGAGGTTTTTTCACAGGATGTGGGCCTTGGATTTGTCCTGTATTGAGTAAAAATTATAGAGATACCATATAAAGATTAGGAAAACCACATTTTTATTCATATTGTTGATTTTATTATTCATCTCCCTCCTTTTTATGAGTAATAAAACCTTTGTATTTAGAATGTGATATATTAACCTCCTTTGGATGAGTAAATATGAGTGAAGCATATATATGCACATCCACATATAACTGGTTAAATGACTCATATTGTTTATGTAGTTCTCTTGCTTTCATTAGAGAAATAATATATATATATATATATATATATATATATATATATATATATATATATATATATATATATATAGACACACACACACACAAAAAAAAAAAAAACGAATTGTAATTCTGAATCTGAATCTGAAGGTCTAAATGCTAGCTCATATGATGAAATTTTTAATTGAATGGTATATTCTTGAATGGATTCATCTTCACGTTGTTTGAAATTGTGCAAATATTCTAATGTAAGTTTTGGAACCTTATAGGTTTTGAAATCCATGAATAATACATCATATAACTATGAAAAAGTGGCTAAGGAACCATTTGGCAGGTTATAAACCAATTATGATCCTCACTAGAAATAATCATATGGAATGTCTTTACCAATAGCTTATAATCTTTTGCTCATGGACCAAAAAGAATGTACATAGTTAATCATGTGTTCAAATGGGTATTTATGGCTAAAAAGAGAGGTAAATCTTGAAGTTTAAAATCTTGTGGATAAGTACATTTAATTATATATTGTTCAAGAGGTTGATTATTAAATGAGGTAAATTTTGCATTAGTATTATGGATAGTCATTTGCATTTTAGTTGTAAAAACCTATTTTTTAAGATACCCAATAATGTCATCATAGATATAATATACTCCATGTGAATGGTGGTGATTATCATAGGTGTCATCATTGATTTTAATCCATCTCTCTTGAATTTAGGCATAAAATTATCATCATCCTCATGGATAACAAGTGAAAGTTATGAATCACTAAATTTAAGATACTTTGGTAATGGTATCGGATCTCTGAATTGCAACACCTTTGGTATATCATTTGAATAGATTGGTTCATTAACCTTTTGTAGAGATATAAAACTTCATTATATAAGGTGATTTGGTAAGTGCACCTCTTTTGGATTGGTAAATCAGTTTGGTGAGGATGTCATGATGTCTTGTTTAACCTTTTTCAAAATATCAATGGAAAATAATGGGAAAAAATAATAATCACCCTTGATAAGGGGATATTTGTTTAAAATGTGGGAATTATGGGGATTTTAATTAAATTATTTAAATGAATATCACCTTTATAAGTAATTTTTAAATTATTCATAATTTATTTATGCATTTTCCATAAATTTCGATGATCATATAATGGAGCATCTTGGTCATATGTACCCCATTTTTCAATGGAATATGCATGAAGAGAGTGCTTGGATGACTTCAATTTTTAGTGACTAATAGATTTTTATGAAAATACTAATCCTTGTAAATTTGTACTATATTTAATATTTATAAGGTGGGTTATACCTTATTAATTTTTACCCAATCCTTATGTTGAAATTCTAGCCTCATAAGGCCAGATGTCAACCCCTAACATTAAATGTTTTTTGGTGACAACTATCATATCATATTTATGGTGATTTACTACTTGGTCATGTCATCATTAGTCTCATTGAGAGTATTTTAACCTTGTTATGAGTATCATTATGTGTCACATGGAATGCTTGAATCCATTGTGTCATGAGTGTTTTGAGTCTTTTGGTGAGATGACAATGGTCCTTGTGGTCTTGGAGTGAGTAAAGAGAGTGTTAGGGTGTCTTAAAGGTATATTGAAGGTGTTTCAACATTGTGTAAAGCCATGATATAAATGATTTTTTGTGTCTTCAATGTCATTATCCATGGTTTATCCAGTTGAGCCTTTTCAAACCTTCATTAACCCTTTATAAGCATCACATAACCATAAAATCACATCATATAAGTTTATTTTCTTTAAAAGCCATAGAAAAGTGAATGTGTTTGATGAAAATTCATTAAAGGGGTCTTGAAAAGGTCTTATTCATGTCACATTTCCACCACTATATGTTTCATAGCCTTAAAAATGCATTTTGAGACCCATTCACACCTCTACACCTGTCAAATGGCCCCCCATGAAAAATTGTGACTCTTTCACTTACCCTTACATATTTAATATTTTAAAATGTTTTGTAATGCATTTTAAGTCTCATTTTACCCTAAAATGGTGGTTTAATTTCAGATATTTGAAGAAAATGCAAGAAAAGACACTTTTTCAAGAGTTTTCTATATTTGTACAAAAATATACAAGTTGTTCCATAGAGAGGAGGATTAAATATTTAAGGTGGCATGATGTTAGGTGCTTAAATAAAGTTTGATGGTAAAATTATGCCATAAAAACTCAAAAATAATCCTTAACATCATCAACCTTATTTATAAGATCAGATAACACTTCACATTTATGCATCATATGGGCATGAGAAAGAAGATCATGAATTGGTCTCTTGGGAAAAAGAAGGGGTTCCATTAACATGATATTCAAGGGAATTAATTTAAAGTTTAGTCACCCAAACTATATTAATAAATTCTAATAGTTTGAGTGATCTAGTCACCATCCTCATCTGTATAGGCCAAAAACAACATAATGATTTTGGTGGATTTTATAGCTTGTTTGGAAAAACCAATAGTGGTACTCATTTCCTCAAGTATTAAAGGGACATTTCATACAATTTTCAACATTTTAATCACACATATGAGATTATGGAACCAATAAACCTTAAATACTGGAATGGATTATAGTTTGTAAACAATTTTTTATAATGAATAGAGTGTTAAGTGTTTTCTCTAGGAGGAGATGGATACATTAAAAGATTGATTATGTGTCTCATCCCTTTTCCACTCCCCCTTACTCATGTTTTAGGCCCATCATCTTCCTATCATCTCCAAGGATCTTCAAATAAGGGGACTTGTACATATATGGAGTTACCTATCTAGTAACATTGTATGTTCTTCATTAGTACCTTCGTACTCTTCAAATCATAGTCAAAAGTATAGAATGAGGTGTTAGACTAGTGATATATCACCATCATATCATTGGGAATAGATCTCTTAACCTCTATGTCAACCTTGTAAATCTAAAACTACCTTTCTTACCTCCACATTATCACATAGCTTAGTAAGGTTTAAGGTTTCTTACCCAGGGTTAAGGTTTGTAAGAGATTCTTAGGTTTCCTTTTATGACTGCTTATCTATTTTCCTAGTGTCAAAAGTATCATGTTTTGAAAGGTATATGTTTTAGGGTCTTTGTAGGTCATGTTAGTTTGTCTTAGCTGGGTTTCCATATTCCATGTCATTTGATACCCTTGCCATTTCATATTATTTCCCACTACCATTATACTATGTTTCACCCTTGTTTTAATACTTTAACCCCCATATCACTCTAAAGTCACCCTCATCTAATCATACACCTTTCCTTCCAAACATAAACTATATAAATAGACCTGTACACACATTTTAACCCTCAAGATAAATAAGATCATGGAAATTTGGATCTATATAGATCATTCATTTTATTGAGAAAATAAAAAGACCCTATATTATTGAGCATAGTAGTCACCTATAAATGTTATTTTTTAGTGTTATGATTGAAATGGAGATCACAAAATAGGCAAAACATCAAATTGAAGATGAGAGAAAAACTCCAAAAGGAAACTATGAGTTCTTTATGGTCATTCAAGGTCATTAGTCTACAGGTGCTCCATAGGGTACTAAGTCTGTATATAGGTGTCTCAAGAACACCTATAGCCATGCTAAGAAAAGATCAACCAAATGCAAGAAAATAATATTGAGACCTAAATGAATATCTCGTATTTAATGGATCAATGGAAACCCCTGATTGTTACTAGGGTTGAGTTAAGATATTCTCAAAAAGTTCTTTAGATTGATCCAAAGTCAAAATACTAAGAGACAGACCTACAATCATATGACTGACATCATGGTAATTGAGATAGGATAATTAAAGGTGACCCTATGATTGATATGTTCCTTATGAATAATAAAATAATGATAATGAAATCTCATGGTTGATATTATTAGAAAATTCAATGGATTGATGAAGTGGTTTCTAGTATACATAGCTAAAAATGACATACAGGCCCCATCCTATAAGCCCTCTTTTGATCAAGCCAAAACCAAATCAATGTACAAACCAAGGTAAAATAGTAAATATTAATGTCTATTTTAATAAAAAAAGACAAATAAATTCTCTCTCATTGTAGATAAGAAGGAATATGGAAAAGAATGAATATCATCTAGGTCTCTCATTAAGTTATTAATAGTTAAAGGAATCATGGGCTACATCAATAACCATCATGAGTTATCTAAAAGCAGCCTATAAGGTGAGTGATGGAGTTTTGAAGCTTGATTTAAAAATTTAACCAATTTAATTTTTAAGATAGGTCATAATGTTCATGACAAGCTAAACAGACCATGAGATATACAATCATATGTATGCATAGTCATGAACACATTCAAATGCATATAGATAATATTGGAGAAGTTTGTGGCTTTGAAGCCTTTAAAAGGTGTAGTTAGGATTTAAAACTTGTTAAAAATTATCATTTTAGGTATTTTAATATGTTCATTATATATTAAAGGGTAGACAACTAGTGGAACTAGCCACTTTCTTGTCTTAGAACTAACTTAGTTTGCTAATAGTCATTAAGAAGGTTAGGTGAAAAAATTAAGGGTTTGAAGACAAGGAAGATACATTTGAATTATTAAGAGGTTATAAGGAAATGAAACATGATTTTTAGTGTGTTTACTACCCTTTGAGGTATTAAATAGTCAATGTTTCAAGATAATAGCCTTAACGACTACTCAGAGAAAGACATGGCAATACATTAAGAGGTTGATGACATCCACATGTTTTGAATGTATTCTGAGACATCATCGACATAAAATAGAGGTAAATAAGGTTAAATAATGGATTATTAGTAGGAGAGTTCTAGCTTAAATAAAAAAATATTTAAACTAAGTATCCTAGTTTACTTAGTCCTATCAGGTCTACTAGATCTAAGCAAGTCTATATGCACAAACTAGTAAGAGGGGACCTAAGGATGGAAACACATAATAATTTAGTGTATATGAGATTATATGTATTTTAAGTTGATAATAAAACTTAGGTGAAGTAGAAGGAAATGAAAACTAGACCTCAAAGTTTCCCAGTTTGGCCTGTATATAAATCCGAAGCCAAGTTAAGAGTGCATAGAGGAGTAGGGTCAAAATTTGTTGATTTAAAAGAAATGAATAAGGTAGGATATTTTTGATTTTTTTTTTTTGTGATTATATTTAATCCATGAGGTCACCTATAGGTTCCTTAAACATAGAATACTCAGTCTAGGCATATTTGACCAAAAGGACATATCTAAGATTTAAAACTCCCAACATCATGGAAGCATAGGCAAACCTCTGAGACCTAAAAATATATATGAGGTGGTGTAAATTATTTTTAAAGTGTTTAAAAAAAAATTAAATTAGGGGAAGAATCATTTCTAGTCTTAAAGTCTAGTTTAAAACATACAGTCCTAGATAGTCATTTGACGCCTATGTTTGGATGCTCATATATTTAACCACAAAGGGATTTAGGAAAAATTATCTTAGAATATTTTATACATACATATGTAATTTAAATCCATTAAATATTGAGGTTTAATGAGTGGCAAACCTATATGAGCAAAGGTTTAGAATGCTAGCCAATTCAAACTACCTACAAAAGAACACAAACCTACTTCTCTATGTCCACATCTTGGAACACTCTTTGCATGGGAACCCAATATTATTAGATAACTTTAATTGGTACATGTACACAAAATCCATTATAGGAGTAGTTTATATATGGATCCATACTCTATTAATCATTTCAAAGAGTACTAGACACCAAAACCTCTCTAAAACCCTAAGAAGACCTAGTTTTTTATTTTCGTATCCTAAAACCCTAGAATAACCTGATAAACACTTGGAAAACCAATTAAAATTAGAGGAGTACTTGATAATGGTAATTAATTATATGTAATATGTACATAAGATATAGAATATTATACTTTCAATGAAAAAGGGTAGAAACATAGGTATAAACTTGTTCTGAGAGATGCCAATCATTAGGGGGTAAGGTTCAACAATTATTATATCTCCTCAAGCACTTAGATTTTCAAAAACATTCTTGTAAATTCCTCAAATGTTTTCTTATAAAGAGTGATTCTATAGATAGGAAAGATAAGATGACATAACTAGCTAGTTTGACACAATTGCAGATTTTTTTTGTTAAATTGGTCTATGTTATGAAATAAAGAGTTTTTTAAATCTAAAAATCATCCATATCTGGGTTTTAAATCTCTCATATAGGTATTTTATGGCTTACATCAACTAACAATTAGGCTATTATGCCTAATTAACCTATTTGGCTATTTGGTCAACAAGAGAGCTTAAAGTTGGTGTAGAGGGGTTAAGGAAGAGATTTAAGGTAGGGTATAATTACATGTAACCAATGATTTGATTGGGTAAATAAACTTATAGTGGTTATAATTGAGAGAGGTTGGGGCTATTTCTTGACTTAATAAAAAATGCTTAATAATAAGATAGATTGTTATATGTTTGTTGTGACTTAATTGCACTCCATTCATGTTTTAAATATGAAAGAGGAGTTAATTGACGCATATAGGGGCATACAATACATTTAATGAGGTTGAAAAAATTTAACCATAGTCACCATTTCCTCCACTTCTATGTAAAAGTGAGTCATTAAAAGCACGAATGCATGGAAAGTCAAAAAAAAGGTTGTGTGTAACTAATGAACTACTATAATGAATGTGTGATGATAATGTATGACCAATTATACAAACCATTCTCTCTTCTTTCACTCTCCCATACTTATATGTATTCCATCCTTATGGCCTTGTATTATATCCCTCAAGATAGTATCAGGAAACTCTGCCAATGTTTATACTTGTGTAGCTACTTGGACTAATAAATAAGCTTTTATAGGTCTTTTATGATGGAATGTATGTATTCATACTTGTTTTTATATTAAAATGTGATTTATTTCCTTCCCATGCATGTCCTAATTCACTTAGATGTAATAATGTGTTTAATGCAAGTCATGTGGAGTGTATAAGTGTTGGTGATGGGGTTTGATGTGTGATATGACTAGTAAGAGTCCCTTATTAGATGCACTTGTCATAACCTTTACATTATATTCACCGAGTACAACATCCACATGAAACATTTATGCATAGGAACTCATTAGGATGATTGTTTAGTTATTTTTGTTCCATTAGTGTTTTAAGAGTTATATTTGAGTGAGTGGATGAATTATTTAGGTGCATTACCACCCCTTAGAGTAAGTTTCATTTATGTAATATCTTTACTATTTTCATCCTAATAGAGTTATATCTTAGAAAGAGAGACTAAGTGAAAAATAAAGGGAGCTATCCCATCAAAACTAGATGTTTTACCTAGACAATAGGTAACCTACAGCCTATAGGTCCATCCAATATCAGTCTGATTTGAGGATGGTTTTAATAGTTTTCCTCAATAAGGGAGAAAATTGGGTAGCTAAAACCTTGTCCTTTATATCCACACTTAATAAAATACTAAAGGCTAAAATAATATTATGGTGGTGAAGGAAGTACTGGTAAGTGCTCTTTATCTTCATAAAGATGGATTAATTCATCTCTTGAAATGGTGGTATAATGGACCTAATTAGAGGGATAGTATTTACCACCATTCCAATATTTGAGATTGCATTATTTATCACTTGCAAGAATATAAGAGTAATAATGTTTTACACCTTATTTGATATAAAGTTACAGAGTTTCATAACCATAGTCATCAAAACAATCAATATCATCCATGAAAAGGGAGATAAAGAACATAAATATTAGGATAAAGTACATAATAAACATACTATATGGTAAACATAGGAAATAATTATGTTCAAATATCAAGTTCATCAAATTTTTAAACCTAAAATGTAGATATGGTTAATCTCAGGTTAAAGGGGTAGAGGTAGTCTAGGTTAAAAGGATGGTAGACTATCTATAAATTAGTCTAATTATTTATGAAACTCAAATAAAACATGTAATGAATTTATTATGGTGATATGCTAAAGATAGAAAGTACATGTATGGTAAATATTTCAATGATAATGAAAACAAGATACTTAGTTTTTTTAATGATATAGATCTAGATATGGAATGGGTAGAAATTAGACTCGATCTAGATTCTAGATCAATCACTTGATTATAGAGATTACATATTTATAGGTATTAACACATGCATTGACTTATGATAGTTGTGTTGAATATCTTATCTAACTTGGATATATGTGTTGAGTACATAATAATTAATAAAATTGGATGTGACTACCTATATGCTTTTAGGTTTTGTGTCAGCTTCACTCTTGTACATTCAGATATAGGTCATGAACTATCTCTCCTTATCAAATAGCAAAACCCTAGTTCTTCATCTTCCTAGTGATTATGGGAAAAATGGGTTAGTGGGAAAATTGTGTTGAGCTACCCCAAATACCATTCTATCAATTATCACTACCAACATATCCATTAATCTAAAGAGGACCTCTAACTTATGTAGTTCTCCCATATTTGTTTTCTTGTGTGTGAATCATGCAATGTATGATATGTAAGTATAATATTGTCTTAGCTTGTAACTCAAAAAATGTGGATCACAGAATGTTCCTTTAGTACTTTAAACTTGTAGATATGTTATCCCTATAATTTATATATAAATATTATGAAATAGGGAATCTTTTCTCACTTGAGTGTTTTATTGATTACTTTTGGTAAGTTTATTTGTGAGAGATAATAATTTTCTAGGTGAATAGTAAATGAGGATTTCTCTTATATCTATAATAATTCCTTTGGATAATATCTCACATTAATGCACTTAAGTAGACCATAGGAATACATTTCATTTAAAAATTAGATGAAATTAGGTAACTTTACACTTGCATTGGGATAGAATAATTGCATCAGCATAGGCATCTAACTAGTATGTAAGTTTATAAGTAGTTGGAAAATGGGTGTATGTAAAAAATTTGTAGAGATGGAAGATGAGTAGGTTTATAACATTCCAAGAAAGATAGAAGTCTTAGGTCATTATAATAACATTGGTTTGAAAAATAAATAAGTAATTAGGTATAAAGAGATAGTATATGTGATCATTTAAGCAACATGAAAGGTTTAGATTTTTAAGATAATATATGATATGTATTTTCCAATTGTAGAAGATTAGGGTGCTATATAATTTAAAAATAGTGTCTATGCAATGATGTTTAATACAAAAGTTGGAAGATGTTATAGACTAGTTATTGGATGAATCTATTGAGATGTAGAGTGCATTATATTCCCATGATTCTTGTAGGCTACATAAATTATTAGATACTAACAAGCATCATGGTCCATGGTAGGAAAATAATATCCAATTGAGAGGAGTTTATCTTCTAGGACCATCCTACCTATATTGACACCAAAAATACCATCGTGGACATCCTTGATCATCAAAATATCCTCATCTAAATTTATAAATATTAATAAATTTATAGCATACCCTCACCAATAGAGCATGTTGTCAAGGATGATATAACGAGAGGGTTTTTGGATGATATTGTGATGGAGATAATCATAGATTTCTTTCTATTAGGGAAGAATGGGATTAATAATTTTACACACGTATTTATATGTAGGAAAAATTCTATGTGATGGAAGTAGAATTTTCTCCACTAATAAGGGATTCTCTTGCATACTTGGGGTCATCTCAAAGAAATAACAAATAATATGCATTGTAGTTACAGATCTATTGTTGTTTTATGGTACTTTATCAAAAGAGATTTGATGGAATTATGACTTTAAATTGCCAACCATTTGATTATAAGTGACATCCTTTGTCTAAAAATATTTGTTGGCATATTTTATTATCAATTAGTAGTTATTCCAAAATTGGAGATTCTAAATATTCCATTGACAAGATACTTGAATCCATATAATTAAATCTTCATAAATGGTAATATTATGAGTACATGATAATGTGATCAAAAAATCTTTCATAATTAATTCACCTTTTTGAGTGATGAGGATAATTTTATATATTTATCCAAGAGCGATGAAAGTGTCATAAAATAAATATTCCATAATAGTGATTCTCCTATTGTTAGGATGAATTCATCTAATAATGTCGTGGCTAAAGGTGAAAAATCAAGAGAAAGTGCTTCATCTAATTCATATTCAAACACTTCTTATTTGAATAAATTCTTATTAGTTTACTCCATACAAAATTCACTAAGGATGTCATCAATGTATCAATACTACTTGTAAAGGTTATGTTTGATATCAGGTATCTTAGAGGATTGATTTTAGATATGAGCTTGACTTGAGTATTTAGTTTGTAGTGCTTAAGCTTTTGTAATGAAAAAATGATTTCCAAACATTCCTTCTCAATTCAATTATAATTTGGCTCATATGAAACTAAAGTCATTTTAATATAAAATATAGCCTATTTTTCTCCATGCTTGTTGTGTTAAGATATGAGGGCTTTTTAAAGCATAGTAGGTCACTAAGATGTACACAAGTAATAACTTTGTAGGTGTTGGTTATGGTAAAAATATATGATTGAGTAAATAATTTTTAATACCTTCAGAATATATTTGGAATTATTAACTCCAATGAAACTACATCTATTTATTTATGAGATGTGTTAATGGTTGGAACTTATCATCTAGTTGTGATATAAGCATATGCAAGGTATATAGTTTTCCATGTAAATGATAAAGTTACTTGATATTAATTATG
>JARHVA010006087.1:507500-602500 GCA_037957365.1 Torreya grandis
GGAGAATGCTAAAGGAAGGCTCATTTTCCAAATGCCAGTCAATAAGATATTGACGGTGAAGGTTAAAATTTGATGGTACAAATAGAGGTTTTGTTGAAAATGTTTGTGGTAGTAATATCTTCGAATATGATATGAATAAGACTTATTTAGACATCCTTATTATAAGAAGACCCATAAAAAAATTAAGAAGTGTCATAAATTACATCATATCAATAACTGCAAGGTGGGTTGTATCCAAAACCTTGATACAACCTATGACATTTGATCAATATTAATTATAATATGCCTTTTTCATGAAGGTCAATTCCTTTTCCTTTACACTTCATATTTTGACAAGTTAGTTTGTTTAGAGTATTCTTGATCATGGAAATAAGAAGAAAAACCTTATTATAATAACTTAGAATCATATGATCTTTCAAGTTTTTCTTATGAAAATTGTGCATACTTGTAAAATTACAACTATCCAAATAGATGGTTAGTCATATTTACCTCCTACATGATGGGATTCCCATAAATTATGGGTGATAAGGGGAGATCGCTAAAATAGAATGTGTGGTATTCATATTTTCCACACCCTTTATGAATAATAATGACGTGGGTGGATGTAGGTATATTTTAATTATTGGATAGAAATTCATTAGTACGGACATGCTTCTCAAACATGGAATCATAGAGGGCACTTTCTGTGCTTTTAAAATATAAACCATAATTCATCCCTTCCATGGATTAAAAATTAATGATGAAATTAAGATCACTAAGAATGGTGGCTTCCATTTTGACGTGGGGGAATTTTAAACATTTATGGATAGTTAAAGGTAACTATTGCATATTGTCAATGCATGGTCACACCAAAAGGATTTTATATGGTTATTATAAGTCAACTATATGTATGAGTGCTTAGTTTACTATGGGTCCAACCATGATAAGAAGCTAAATAATACCTATCGACTATCCTTCATTATCATCATATGCATTGATTATTATATTTTGAGGGCCAAATAATGATTCTGAGTACCCCCAATATTTTTATCAAATTAATATTACGAAATTTTCCATTTTATCCTTAATTTACAATCACATTTTATCATGTGAATAATAATAGATACCTTGATGTACAATACGAATCTATGATTAGGGAAAATGGGTGACATGTCTTGGGGGTTGAAGGTCATTTGTTGTGAGGATGAAAAGTGGCCTAAAAGGGCTTGAAATTGATTTGTATCAATGCCAATATAAACTCTTAACTCTTGAAGGATGTTACTAATGGTATCTAAATGGATAGATGATGATTTGAGAAGATCCATAATTTATATCTATGTTAGAGTATTCAC
Source organism: Torreya grandis (assembly GCA_037957365.1). Taxonomy (NCBI): domain Eukaryota; kingdom Viridiplantae; phylum Streptophyta; class Pinopsida; order Cupressales; family Taxaceae; genus Torreya; species Torreya grandis. The sequence goes on from JARHVA010006087.1 coordinate 508,832, forward strand.
GAGCTATTGGATGATGTCATAATATCTTTCCTATTCCCTTATCCTATAGTGAATCTAGGGATATATGTGGCCTACTTGAGGCTTACACAACTTCATTTTATCCTATTGTATCTCTACATGTTCTTAGTAAGGTCAGCATATGAAATAACCATAGATAAATAAGTTTTTATAGGAGGTAGTGGTTAGTATTTTATCATCATATTATGAATTCTAATCTTATTAAATTATTGTGGATGTTTCCTCTTTTATGTGGATCAATCATAATATTAAATTATTATCCTCTTTCACCAATTGTTTTTATCGATCTACATATTAAGTACCTAATTTTAAAATATATATTATTACTATTTTGAATCATATAAGTAATTTCATTACAAGTGGTATCAGAGCTTATATTTGGGCAAGTTTCTATGAATATAAGTCTATAATTTTGTTACCTTGTGTGAATTAATAGTCATTGGATTCATCTTTGTAAGATGATCTTAGAAGTATAATATACTGTTACACTTTTTTTGCCTAAACATTTTCACCCGTGTGCACACTACTAGCCATTTTATTCATCTTAGTGAAATAGTCACAATAGTGTATTCCACTAGTACAATTTTTTTAGGGTTGAAAACCTCATAGGGTTTGTGCATGGTTGCTTTGAATACTCATAAACAGAGGAAAGGGATATAAATGCTAAAAACTTCCTGCAAGCAAGACATGGAGTCTACAACTTATGATCCATGTATTTAAGAGCTAGTTGAATAACATAAGTTAGATTTAGAGGGCATGGTGAAAAAAAATATTTTGATCTAGTTAAAGGGGAAATCATGGGGTTGAGAAAGTACCTAATTGGAATGATCGATAAATTATTAAAACTAACTGGGAAATTGGATAACTTGACATCTTAGCCACTAAAAAATAACCCTCTACCACTTCAATTTTATTTTCCTCTTCCAAACAATCCTAACACCAATCTTTACTCGAAGTCAACATTGCCAAAAGTGGACCTACACAATTTTGATCATAATGATCCACTTGGATTACTCAAATTGAGAATTTATTTTATCCATGTCAAACTCCATATTCATAGTATGTGGTCATGTCCTATCTATATTTTTAACCTAAGCCATTCATTTGTTATTTTTGGTTGTGTGCATAAAATAAATATAAGGGTGTCCTATTTTCATGGTTGATATTTAATAAGGATTTGTATCTCCATTATTATAATAATTTCTTTAGAAACTATTTTAGTTACCTAGATATACTAGACCAGATTTAGACTACAAAGGATTAAATTTGTCAATTTCAAAATCTCTCGTTATGTGTGGTGGACATCATTGAGGAAAATATTTTTGACCTATTTTTGAGTGGCCTCAAAGATAGTATACAATTAGAGGTTTTCATTTTTCATCTAAGTACTATATCTAAGTCCATACTAGGGGAAAACATAAATGAGGAAAAAGAGTTGATCAGATGAAGACCTTTTACTAATGTGCATTAATGTACCTTCCCAATGCCATCATTTATGTAACATACCAGATTGACACCTCATCATATTAAATAAAAACTTGTAAAAGGTTAGATTTTTGAATGTGATATAAAATGGAGAAAAGATCATTGATGTGCTAAAAATAATTTATTTCATGTTAAAGGCAAAAATGACAAGGAAGAAAATGACGAGGGTTCATGGGTAGGTTTGTAAGAACCTAAGGATGAATTTGAATATTCTTAACCTACTATTTCCTATCATACACTCTTCAAAATTATTATTCCTCAAAATATTAGGGTTGTGGGTTTACTAAATAAATATAAGGTGATTATATTAATTCACTCTGAGTGTACACATAACTTCATCAATAATAAGTTCGATACTCATTTACCTATTTCCCAAATTTCATGTAATGGTTACAGATGGTGGTATAGTCAATTATTATGGAAAAATCCATAGCATTAATCTTTCTATGGGAGACTAAATATATTCCCCTATGTTTTGTATTCCCATGGGAGGAGCTAACATTATTTTTAGAGTGCAGTGGCTCACCACTCTAGGTACTATTGAGATGAATTTCTAGGAACTATTAATGAGGTACCATTTATAAGGTAGGACCTTCAAACTATGTGGGCTATGGGATAAATGTTCACAACTAGTTAGTTCCCACTACATGATGAATATTCTTAAAAAAATGTACAAAAGGATTTGTGTCACAATTATTTTATAAAGAAGTTCAACAAAACAAGTAATCTACACATCTAAATGTGCAAAAGGTACCAGATGACCATTATGTTATTCCTGATGACATTCTAAAAGAAATTATTATACTTTATGCACACGATCATACCATTAGGATCATTTTATTAGGTACACCACCCAACATCAGAGCCTACAAGTATCCCTATGCCCATAAGAGTGAAATTGAGAAAATGGTATAGGAGATGTTGGAGTTATGAATCATACAACATAGTCAAAGTGAATATTCCTCCCCAATGGTCATGGTGTGGAATAAGTATGATAGTTGGAGGATGTGAAAAAACTATAAATAAATAATTAAGTACACTATGAAAGATAAATTTTCTTTTCAATTAATTGATTATTTTCTAGATAAATTGCATGGGGTTGTTTATTTTACCAGGTTATACTTTCACTCTAGGTATCATAAGATTCACATCCATAAAGACATCACACCTAAAATAGATTTTAGAACTCATGAAGGCCATTATTAATTTATGTTCATGCCTTTCGGCCTCACAAATGCACCACCTACATTTTACAGATTGATGGTTAATATTTTTAGGCCATTTTTAATAACATTTGTATTAGTTTTTATTAGTGATATCCTCATATACAAAAAACATTGGGAAGACAATTTAAAGCATGTGAAATAGATAATTTAAGTTTTAAAACAACATTAGGTTTATGACAAACATTCTAAATGTTGTTTTGGTGTCCCATATGTGGATTAATTGGGTCATATTATCTCACATGGAGTGAAAGTTGATCCTAAAAAAATCCAAGTGATGATGAAGTGGTATGTTCCCAAGACCCTCAATAACCTCCAAATATTTCTGGGGTTAACTTTTTACTATCATAGGTTTTCCAAAAATTATAGTATCATTGCATCCCCACTCACCTCTTTTTTTAATAATTACTCCTTCTAGTGGATTGATTTAGCTACCAAGGCATTTCAATAGTTGAAAATGGGTATGTGCACAACTCCAATTTTAGTTACTCCTAATTTTTTAAAAACTTTTGTTGTGGAGTATGACACATTGAGATATGGCATGGGGATTGTACTCATTCCACAATGGATACCATTAGCATTTGAAAGCATCTAACTTAAGGGAAATAATAAGCTCAAACTAATATATAAAAAGAGATGATGGATATTTTTCATATACTAAAGTAATATAGAACTTATTTAATGGGTCATCAATTTTAAGTAAAGACTGATTGTGATAAACTCAAATATTTTGTTGAACAATGATTGTCATATGAATAACAAAAAAAATTAGTGACTAAAATGTTATGTATGATTTTTAAATAGAGTATAAGAAAGGAAAAGATAATACGGTGTAAGATTCCTTGTCCCGATAAGATGAATAGTTGAGGCATTTCTATGCACCATGACCATGTGGAAGGTATATTGGCTAGAAAAATCAAGATTTGAATAGGAGAATGACATTGTTACTAAAGATTTGATTTAAAATATTTAACAAGGTTATGATGAATCTAAAAATATTAAATGGAATGGGAATAAATTATTGTATAAATATATATTACTCCTATATAAGCATTCTCTCCTCAAACATAAAATTCTTCATGAACTTCATGCCTCTCCAGTTGGAGGTCACTTCAAAATTTTGAAAACATACCATATAATAAAGGAATATTTATTTTAGGAAGGACTCAAGGGGGATGTATAGATATATTTGGTTGAATTCATTGTATGTCAATTAAACAAATGTGAAACCATTATGATCTTATCTCTTTTGTATCCCTTATCCATCCCTAGCCAGTATTAGGAGCAGGTTCCATACATTTTATTACAGGGTTACAATAATATAAGGGAAAAAATGTTATCATGGTAGTTTTAGATAGACTGGCTAAGTATGCTCATTTTTGTTCCTTATCTCAACCATGTTTTGTCAATATAGTAGCTTCTATTTTTATAAATACAATTGAAAAATTACTTGGTACTCCAAAGATCATTATAAGTGAATGAGATATATTTACTAGTAATTTTTGGATTAAAATTTTTGCATTTTGTGATACCATGTTGGATCATAGCTCATCCTATCATCCTAAATTTTATGGAAAAATAAAAGTAGTCAATAAATTCCTAAAAGGGTATCCTTTCCATTTTATTTCTAACAATCAAGATAAATAGGTTCATTGGATGCCACTTGCTAAATGGTGGTATAACATTTATTTTCACACTTATTTAAATATGTCTCCATTTATGGTACTATATAGTTATCAACCCCCATCCATCACTTCAAATTTTATGGTGCATCCTAAGGTTCTAGCTATTGAGAAACACATTCACCATCAACAAGAGGTACTAGTCAGCTTCAGAGAGAATTCAACAATGGCACAAAATATAATGAATTAACAAGCATTCAAAACCATAGTGAGTGGAATTTTAACATAGGTGATTTAGTATTTTTTAATTTAAAACCATATAAGTATGTCTTTGAATCAATATAAAAATGATAAAAAGTTATCACCTATGCATCATGGCCCTTATCAAACCTTCCACAAAAATTTTAGTGTGGCTTACATGATGGAATTACCCCCATCCACTCACATAAATCAAGTATTCCATGTATCTTATTTTAATAAGTTAATTAGACACAAAGTTTACACTCATACTAAGTTACCAAAATTAGATGAATAAGGCCAAGTCATTCTAGATCCTAAAGAGATCCTTCACATGTGAACTAAGAAACTCTGGAACAAATCCATTATAGAATATTTGATCAAATAGAGGAACATACATTCTAAAGATGCAGCATGGGAGGATGAAGAATTCATCCAATAACATCATGGTTTGATTCAACATTGAGTAAAATTATTTTTTGAAGGCGAGGAGATTTCTATGCCCTTAACCTGTAGTGTGTCTAGTGATATGTTTGTCCAACTTGTGTCTTACACAACTTCATATTATATTGTTACATTTTCAAAATTTCTTATTATGGTTAGCCTATGGAATACCTATGGCTAAGTAGATTATATATAAGAGGTAGTGGTTAGTCATTTATCATCATATTGAAAATTCTATTATTATTTCACTGTTATGGATTTTACCCCCTTAAAGTGGCTTAGGCATAATAATTAACTATTCTTCTCTTTCACTAATTATTGTTGTTGATCTTCTTATTCTATTCTTAATTCTATTATATTTAATTCTATTTTTTCAAATCATCTAAGTAATTTCATTACACTCCTTCAAAATTGGTCAAGGGGTTTATAGAGACATTGAATTTAAGATAATCCCTTTGAGGTGGGGCCTAAGGGGTGTCTCAAATATGATGATTTTTCAATGTCTGATAGTTACAACTTAGTAAAATTATGGCATTGACTTTTATTATAGAATAAGATAGGACATAAGTTTCTTTTAATGTCTTTCCATTAACTTTTAGTATGGAAATTCAATGTTTAATATGTCTTGTGAAGGAGTAATAATTATATGGTGTTATTTAGTAATTTACATGGTTTTATGTGGAGAATGACATTGATACCTTTGCATATTATTTTATATTTGATCATTATTGGGTAAGGGATCTTGATATATAACCAATTTTTTATTCTTAGAATAGAACAATGGTTCTTCACCTTCACATTATATTTCACCCTTATCAATCAAGTCTTAAATATAGTTTCACAGATTCATGTATCCTCTAGTATCATGTCCCTTTAAGTGGTGATAATGGCATTAGTGATCTTTTTAAAACCAATATAGCCATGGTTTACTTTCATCAAGAATCTTTATTTTTGTCAAGGTGATCATGATTTAAGCTTTAAATATTTTCAAAATGATTTCTAAAGGCTCACCTAGATTTATATATTTCTACTTCCTTGAATAAGTCTTTAATCTTCCCATAGGTATAGTAATATTTGGCACAATCTCAAGTTTATAAGTTGAGCCTTAGATTTTTTACACATGGTTAACATTAGCTACACTATCTTCAAGAACATTATTATTTTTGTTAAATAATTTAGGTATTTCAATAGGTATGTCATTTTGGTTCAAATTATTCCTTGAGAAGATCTTGATTACCCATTTATCAATGAGGGCTTTCACAATTTGAATACCCTTTTTAACAATCTCATCATCATTAGTATTATAATATAAATTTAAGTGATATGCCAAGCCTTTATTGAGATTTTTTATTAATGTTTTTAATTATTTCTCAAGGATTGAACAGGTGCACTAACTTGTAAGGCTTCATCATCATTGAATAAATGTTGAAAATTATTCTCCATTTTCTTTGTTTGGTGTTGTATATATCTAATATAGTGATTTCATGCCTAAAATTATAAGAGAAGTGCTTAATAATTATTTTGGGTCCCCCAATGTTGAAATGGACACCTTGGATAGATTCATGAACCTATAGACTCATAAAATTAACATTTAAGCTAAATCCATACAATTATGACTACTATTTTATACTCTTAGATATAAAACTATGTTAGGTCCCATTTTGATCTTTTCCAAGCACCTTACACACTCTTTAAATATTATATATTACCCCAAAATTAACTTGTGTATATATTTATCATTCTTAGACACATTTTAGGTCCTCTTGAACACTCAGAATGATGAAATTACCCATTGGACTAAATCATCCTAGGGGCCATGGGCACACTATTCTAGTGTCCTTCCCCCTCCTCTCTTCCTACCAAATAACAACTAAATTTCCAAATTTAAATATATAGGAAGGCCAAACCATGTTTATAATAAGTCTTATTCATATTATTTTCAATAATATAATTATACAATAAATTTTCAAACCATTTGCCATATAAAAGGCTTTCACATTGAAAAGAACCATAATCACACTTCACATTGAGAATAAAATATTTATGTCTCCTAGTTCTAATTACATTAATCCATAGTATCCTAAATCTCAAGTTTGAATACATTTCACATGTCATAGGTCATGGTTAAATCATCTAATTACACTATTATTGCACTAACATCTATCATATTACACTAGTTATTCACAACCCACCATAGCATGGGATAACTATGTGGAGTTTGATCCCTCTTTATGACATTGATAAGTAGGTAGCACCCAACAAATAGGGTATTGAATTGTTTCCTAAATTCATACACTGACCCCTTTTACCCATTAATTTGCATTGGTATTCACATTGTAAGGAACTAAGGTTTTTAAAGGAAAATAATTCACATACTGGTCTCCATAAGTGAACAAAAGTTATACATATTAGGATAATTTTATTAAATTCCTCCAAGTGTTGTATTTAGACATTTGTTTATCATCCCTATTGTGCTCTAGGTTAGTTTCCCTTTAATAAGTGCCTTCGAAACTCTATCTTTTTATGGTATTTTCTTAGTTCTTTTTTTGTTTGAAAAGAGGTTAGAGTATAATTAGTATCTAGTTCTAACTCTAGATTAATATATTGAACTAGAGAGGAGACTCCATGGCCAATGGACTAGACAAGGAAACATGGTCTAGATTCTCTGCTAGAGACAGGCATGCAACCCCTATGAATTGCTAAAGATGTTGGTCACTTTTTTCTCACATACCAAGCTTATGCCTAGATGAATATATTTTCTAGATGGAATGAGTGGATCAAATAGATAATGCATCTTGAAAAGCTTTCAAAACACTTTAAGTTCATTTAAAGTATAGTTTGTCAATTTCTAAGTGATAGGTCTACAGGGTCTAAGTTTAAAAACAGGAGAATCCAAGTAGAGTTTCATGGTGTTTTAACATTTAAGAGCATGAACCAGTTTGTAAAATTCTTAAAAATCCATCAAAACCTTAAAATATTGATCAAATGATGAATTTATGCAAATTTTAGGATCAAATTGTCACTAGGATGTCCTCTAGAAGTGAATGGACTAGCTTACTTCTGTATTTTGAAAATATTATTAGAATGCCTTATGTGACCATAATATCATGTGAAATTAGTGTCCTTAGTTATAAGATCATTCTCCACAATTTTCATGTCTCAATGAGTCTTCTATCTCAAAATCTAATACTTCAAACTTTAGCTTATCGAGTCTAAGCAGCTAGGCCATCCTAAAGGTCGTAAGGAAATGAGAAAGATAACTTGCTTGTGCATTTTTTAGGTTAATTTATAAATCCATGTGAGCCAATATACTATATTTCCATTTATTTATTCTTTCTAGGAACATGATTTGTAAGTTTCATGTCTATGTAAACTTTTTGGCTCAAGTTATGGGGCTTCAAAGTTGAACCAATAGAGTAAGAAGTTCACACAAACATCAAAATAAAGCCTAAGTAAAATAAAAGATATTAACCTTAAATTTTATTTTCATGTAGATATCGAATATGGTAATATGGATGTCAAATAATGGGAGTGCATATATCAAATTTGAGATCATGAAGTAGCTGTTAGATTTCAAATAGTGGGTCCTAATATATCTAATAGTCTACATTGCATCATAAATATTGATCTAATGGTGTGATATGATTCAAAGGCTCGAGGAGATTGAGAGGCCACCATGTGCCATAAGTGCATAAATTAGTAGACTGACAATAGGATCTTGAGATCAATATGTGATTGACAAGTGGCATGAGCATGTTTAAATTGGTATGAAATAAATGAATTGTTCTCATTCATATCAAGCAAGATCAATGATTTGAAAAGGGTCAAAGGGTCAAGATCTGATAGTAAGGATCCATGGGACCAATGAAAATAGAGACAACTAGGCATAATTTGATTGGTTTGAGTTAGTTTTTGTTGGACAAACTTGAGCTAGGAGTCGAACTAAGAACCATTTCTTGATGGAGGTGAACAAGGTCTTATAGGGTTGACCTACCACCATTAAAGCTTGGTCTAATGCCATGAAAAGGGAAAAATTATGTAGTCAAGTATAAAAAATATAAATGAACCACGATTAGGGAAAAATATGGACCTCTATTTAGACATTTGGATCTTGTAGGGTTTGTTCTATAACTATGTTTTCCATATTTTCAAGAAGAGTCCATGCATATATATAAATTCTAAGTTTCTACAGACACACAAATATGTCTATTTATACCTATTTGGATCATGAAATAGGCTATGCAGTTTATAGTTATGCATCAATATGATAATTATATGAAAAATAATAATCTTATATTGGTTTGGTATATACAGAATGGATCTATGATCTAAATATGGAGATGGGTAGATGTGAATAGTTTTAAAGAAGGGTCTCATCTGTCAACATGGCTATATCATCAAAAAAACATGTACCAACCACCATTAATGGCATGGATATATTAGTTTTAATATTCAAAGATTTAATCCTCATGAGTAATTCATGTGGGATTAGGGTCCCAAGGTGGAAAATGGTGATTGAAGAAGTAGTTGAAGCATTGATTTCATTCAAAAAAACTTGGTATCATGCTAAACAAACCCTTGTCTTTTAGTAGGCTTTCTCAGACAATGTAAGGAGGTTGAATACTATTGAAATAAGTAAGATTTTTCTTGTTGGAAGAAGGCATGCATCCAAAAGGAACTAATGAACTCTCATAAAATTTATATATGACTAGGATCCTTTCTCCATGGTCCAATGTATGTTCTCATCCCTCTCTTTCAATTTTTGCTATATATAAAGGCTTTGGAGACTGAAAAATTATCCCTCTATTCCCTCTCTTAGGCATGACTCAGTTATTCTAAGATTAAGATTTTAACCTCTTAGGATGAATAGAAGACTATTTTCAATTTCCATTATTTGGTATACTGTGTACATGTAAGTTTGATTTTCATATGTAGTAGAAATCTCTCCCTTGTCAAGTCCTAATCTCACCTAGTTACTAGTTGATCTTTTTATGCCTGTCATGTTTTTTGTTCATATATATTTTGATCAAAGCAACCATGTGAATACTTTGATTGGTTAGTGTCTTGCATTAGACCTCTCCATCACTTCCCTCAATTTTTGATCATTTGGTGAACCTCTGCATGAAATACTGATGCATGACAAATACTTAGAGTCCTAGATCTAGTCTTTTTCTTATCTCATTAGTGTAAAATAGGAGCTCAAATGGAGTGTATTAATGATTATTTATGTACATCACCATTATTATCTTAGGTTTCCATTTTAAATTAAATTATCTATCCCTTTTCCTTGGTCATTAATAGGTTTTAGTAGTGCAAATGAGCTAAAATGATTCATCTAAGGAGTTATCCTCATGAAAATTTATATAGGTCTAACCCCATTATAGGATACCCATACCTTAGGGTCAGTCCTATGTTGAGATAGATTTGGAATCAGAACCTGAATACTTTTGCTTTTAGCAAAGGTGCAATCTAGACCTCCAACAATACCATTAAGGTTTATTATATGGATAGGGTATAAAATAATTATTTATTATAATAGGATATACCATTGGGCCACAATCAATTTGGACATGCTATGAGAGATAGGCATTAGTGGGTCCAAACCCTAATCGAGATGAGGCTGGGGTGAGTTTTGGCTTGGTACCATGGGTGGTCTAGGTGTATGTAGGTGGGATAGTAGATGAGGGAGTGATAAGAAAACATTACATGGTGGACCTAACATCAACCTTTGATACTGAATACTCTAGTGGGTAGAGCTAAGTGAAAGGATCTAGAAGTTCTTATAGCTAGTGCAATATATAGGGGATAAGTGGATTAAGGTGGAAAAGATGAGGAAGATGAGTTAGAGGATATATATATATATATATATATATATATAAGAGGGAGATGATGTAGAGATAGAGTACATGGAACATGATGTGGAGATAGGCACCAATAAAAAGATGGTGAAGGTGGGTGTGATAGGTGATGATCAAGGTGTATATGGGATAGAGGATGTAGGGTAGGTTATATATTCAATACCCACTATATCAACTGAGACACATGCCCTTATTGAAAAATTGATATAAGAGATTGGTTTTAGGGAGATAAAGTTCACATATATATAGGTTAGGTTTGACCACTTATCATAATAGTTATCCTCAATGCATGAGTAGATTAGTGAAAGTGAGATAAAGGTGTTTAGACTATGTAGACAAATAGCCATGATATTTAGATATAAGATTATTTAAATTTAGAGATGGGATCTACTAAATTAAAGGGGGATACTATAGTACAAGGACATGCATATATTATGCTATAGAGAAACACAACTATGGTATAGTAGAATTTAGAATGGGTTGAGAGGGATATAACATAGGTAGGGATGGAGAGAGATTTGGAAGATGTATGATAGGTTATGATTAATATAGGTTTGGTATATATATATATATATATATATATATATATATATATATATATATATAAGGATGAGGTTGTGTATTATAGGATATTATATGAGGAAACAATGTTGGTGGTAGTTAGGAGGCCTACTTTTTTTTACTATAGTGTATAAAGGTCAACATCCATATCCTCTTGATCACACAACTCCTCAACATCAACTACATTAGTATCATAGCATCCTCCTCTATCATATACCATCGGTCCCCTAGCATAGCATCTCCACCACTTGATAGGATAGGAAAATGTTCTTGATAGGTAGATCCATAGGATAGAGCTACTAAAGATAGTCATAATTAGAGTTTATTTCTTTGAGACATTACTGTATATTTTAATTCATGAGAAGCACCAATTTTTCATGATGTACTCAGATGATCCTAGGTGTTCTTGTATTATCATTGAATGTATATTCCCTTTATGTATATGGAAATTAGATTCTTTCATATATATGAGATGTTATGATATTTAGTGTTACCTCATTTGATTTTTTTATTTTACATGCGTATGTAGCTTTATTTTTTGATTTATATATACTCTTTTCTATAAGTATTGTTGAGATAGACATACGTTATGATTATTATGTTTTTATCTTAGATGATTGGATAATATAAATCAATATTTATGTCAATGATGGAATTGACATGGTAACTATTTTGAAACTTGAGGTTTTATATTTAATATGATAATATGCATCATAATCTATGAAGGACCATGATAACATTTGTTTCACAAAACTATTAACACTTTGAATTAACAAATGCAAATGTATACCCATTAAAATAAGATATGTAAAATCAAGATTTAAATGTAAAATGTAATGCACTTAAATTAATTTTGATTCAGATACAATTATTTGAAAATCAAAATCATGATATAAATAATCAAGACTTAAGTGGAAAACATAATGTACTAAATTGAGGAAACCAAATAACAAACAACATATTAATGAGTAAACAAATAATCAATGCATAAACCACCCAAGAGAAAACAAGTAAATATTTAATTCATAAATGAATGTGTGTATACTAAGGTGTTACTCTTTGAGACCAAAGGTATGATAGAATAGTCATGAACAATGGGGAAATAAATGAACGAGGAAAGGTTGGCTAATCAGACTCCATATGTTGTATGCAAGTGGACGTCACCTACATAGTATTATGGAATTTAGGACAAATTTAGTTATCCCAAGGATTTGAGATTGAAGAAAATTGTTGAGAAATTAAGAAGATATATTATAAAATAAAAATGAGAACAAGGACTTGCAAAGCTATGATAGCATTTAAGGAAAATGATTTCCAAAATGGAAAGAGATATGCATATAAAACATTGAGATCATGGGACAAGGGATGACCTATATAACCTTAAATAACCAAGCATTACTTACATAGTCCAAATGAACCACAAGACATTGTAGTATGCCCAGAAATTGTTCATAGACAATGATAAGCATGATTTGGGATAAATAATGAATAATTTGAGATAGAATGGTTAAGCTTGAAAAAAATATGAGAGTGTGATATTAATATTGCAAAATGATGAGACTATGAAAATAAACTCACAAAATAGTGATATCATGGAAAGTTGGTACCACATTTTGAAAAGTGATGATCATAATAGATGAAAATCACATATGAGGTATTTCAATACATACCACTAAAATATAATTAAATGAAGCCCAACTTGTGTAACAAGATAACAACTAATTAATTTGTGTGACATTAGAGATGGGTAAAATTGGAATCTTTAGAATACTGATTCATGTAACATTTTTGGTTTTATGACATGAGGGAATATTTAGATTTTTAGGTATTTTATAATAGTTGAACTGTATGGGGATTTTTGGAATATTTGAACTATTTAGGGTTTTTTGGAATGTTTATAATTTTTATGGATTATTAGAAATATGATATGCAAAAGATTATTTTTAAAAAATAATGTACAAGAGTGGGAAAAAATAACTTTAGAAACACCTATCAAAATAAAGTAATGTTGTGAGTTATGAATGTGATAGTGAACCAAGAATTGTAAGAGGGTTTTCCATACAATAGTAATTTAAGAAGGACCAGTCAATAGAAATACAGAATAGAGTACAACTTAATCTTTTGTAATAATTAATTAGGATATAATAGGAGTGAATTAATTAAATAACATGCTTAGAAATTTCTAGGAACTTAAGGAAACATCACAAAAACTAAAAAATCCAATATCATTTTATATTATGACATATTTTATGCAGAGAAAATCTAACATGAAACCATTTTACACATATTCTTTAATTTTGATAAATGTTTCTCCAATTTACATTTGGTACTTTTATAATCATAATTAAAATAGGATGGTAATAAGAAAATAGAAGTGAGGAATAGTGAAAGGATACCCCAAAGCAAAGGCCAAAAGGAAGAGGAAATGATAGAATGATATTGAAATGCCTCAAAATAGGAACATTTATATGCCGAAGTATGGAAAATTTAAACACAAAAGCATTTAATATGCATAATACTCAATGGCTTGTCTAACTCATAACCTTTTAGAGTAGATAATTGATATGCACCAAACCCATTATTAGTTTTAGTAAAAAAATAAACTAACTTGGTTTAAACTCACTTTCATTTCCCATTCTTCATTATTATTCTTTTAACTCTCCTTGAGTACAAGAACACTAATCTAAAACTCTTTGGAAATAATTCTCTTATTATACCCCTAACGTAGCCAAATTTTCTAAGAATTTAAGTGATTTAGTGCAACTAGCCTTTTTTCATCTATAATATCCAACTATGCTAAGTTGGCCACTTGGTAGCATTCTTCATCAAGGGCACCTTGCAGTTAAATATGTAATGAGGGTAAATTGATCTAAATAAATATGAAAAATTGGTTTTAGATCTACAAACCATGGAATAAGGGTTTGCACCAGTAAGAGTGGGAACATTAGTAAAATATGTCTATACGGTTGGGAATATTTTCATGTGCTGATGATGGCCAAATATATTCATAGTCCTTGTAATTGTTTTAATGAACATATTATTGGATTATTCTACCTAGCCATTACCTTTATGGTAATAAGGGGTGGAAAACTTATCCTTGATATGGAACTCTAAACAGAGGTTGGACACATTATTATTTTTAAAAGACATACCACTATCATAAATAATGGTGGAAGGGATGTTATAACAATAAATGATGTGATTTAGAATGAATTTTGAAATATGTTTATTGATTACATAAATGAGAGGGACTTCCTTGACCCATTTATTAAGATACTTAGCAGCAATAATAATATGTTTATGACCATTTGAAGAAGTAGGCTTAATATTTTCTATGAGAACGAGCCCCAATGTTGAAAATGGCTAAGGATGTGTGACTAGTTATAATAAATAAACTAGAGGATCAATTAGATCACCACATTTTTGACATGGAATACATTTATTAACATATAAACATGAATTTACTTTAATGGTAAGCCAAAAAATAACCAATATAGAGAATCTTGTTACATAAGACCATACAACTAGTATGTGCCCAAAAAATCCCTATGTAGACTTCCCTACGTGCTAAGTTATATTATATTGTATTAAAAAATTGAAATAGATATCCATCATAGCCTCTATGATATAGATAGCTGCTAATTATAGTATTATAAGAAGTGTTTTGGATAAAATAATTTGTTTGGTTGTAGGATAAATTATGATGAAGGATGTGATCATGGAGATATGAAAATATGTCATGGTATAAAGGGTAATTAGGACCATAAATGACACATCATATCAAAATGTGAATATTTCTATACTCTAAAAATAATATTTTTAATCAGAATCTCATACTTGATTATAGAAAAAGAAAGTGCAATCATTGAACCAATAGTAGTTATAACATTAGCTCATTTATTATTGGCTCTCAAAACCTACTCAAATTTAATGAATTCAAACCTGAGTATGAGAGCATCCACCATAGTTTTATAAGGAACCAAATTTTCATCTTATTTGATATTGATTAGTTAACTGATTAAAAAAAAGCTATGAATCACCATACACTTTAAAATGTTGAGTATCCCATTTCATAACAAGATAAATTCTAGTAAGCAAATATTCATATTCAACCATATTTTTTGTACATGGAAAGCTAATGAAAAAATCTTTATGAATAACAATTTCTTGTGACATGATGAATAATATTCCTTCACCTAAACGATGTGATGTGAAAGAACCACCAAAATAGATTTTCCATTCTTTATCTTCAATTGGAGTCATAATAGACTCATCAAGAAATTATACTATGATAGAATCAAAATATTTTAGTGATACTTTAGATAGTTGATTAGATAATACTTGTCCTTTCATTGATTTTTGATGTGTGTACTCAATATAAAAATCACTAAATGATAAGACCCATTTTTACATTCAACCTATGAGAGATGTTTTTCCTAATAGATACATTAATGGATCCACTTTTTAAATCAACACCATCTTGTTATTTAACATGTAATGTCGAAACTATGGGAAGTGAAAACTAATGCAAGCCATGTTTTTTAAATTGGATTATATTTTTGATCATAACAAACTAATTTTCTACTTAGATAACAAATAAATCATTATTTCCCTTGATCATCATGTTGAGATAGGAGTGCCCCAAAGGTTCTTTTATTTGTAAAAGAGTATAGTAAGAAATACTTTCTGAGAATAGGTCAAACTAGTACATGAGAATTTGTTATATACTGCTTCATATAGTCAAAAAAATATTGGAATTATTAATTCCATTAGAATTTAATGCCTTTAATTATCATAAGAGTGAATGGATGATAATGACCAACAGTTTGAGAGATGAATCATTTAATAACTTGGATTTTTACCTATAAACTATGAAGTTGATTTAGACTAGAAGGAGATGACATTTCATTGATATCTTGAACCTTATCTAGATCAAATTTTATACATTTGTGAGAAACAATGAATCCTACAATTTTTCTAAGTGTAACCATAAAAACACATTTGTTAGGGTTGAGATGAAATTTATACTCACAAATCCATTTAAATATTTTTTCTGACACTATCGGATACTCTTCATGAGTTTTGGATTTTCCTAAGATATCATCAATGTATTATTCCATAATATCATGCATGAGATAATTAAAATATGCCAATCATTTCTAATTGGTAAGTGGTGCCTATATTTTTAAAGCCAAATGGCATGCTTTATAATAAAATGTGCCCCAATGGGTTGTAAATATTATCTTTAATTGATCATCTAGATATATCTTAATCTAATTATAGACTAAAAATCCATCCATAACATATATCATCTTAAAACCCATTATTTATTCCATAATCATATTTATATTTGGAAATGGAAAGTCATATTTAGAACTAAATTTTTTATATCTCTGAAATTTATGCATATTTAGATTATGATTGTTTTATTGCTAAAAGGAACAATGTTATAAATATAATCTTTATATGAAAGAGGTTTGATAATATATGTTTCTAGTAACTTTTATTTCTCAACTTTGACTAGGAGAGAAATTCGTCGATGCATTTTTCTTAGATATTACTTAATAGGTTTTACATCTATATGCATAACCAAGTGATGAAGAACTAATGATGAATCTAGACCTAGCATATATTGATAGTGCTAATAAAATATATCAATGACCTCTATGAAAAGGTCAATAATCTATTCACACACATCTAAAGTTAAGGACACACTAAGATTTATTATCTTTAAATCATCATATGTACCAATGTTGACTTTGATCATGTCTTCCACATGAAGATTGGAACCATCATCTAGGATTTTAGGAAAAGAAGGTAATTGATCATTAGACTCAAAATTTGAACTCTTAGATGGACCCATGTAGAAATAATTAGAATCATTTCCTTTGGGTAATGGCTAATGAACTACCAAGTGCGGATTTTACAAAACCATACACTCAAATTCATCATGATCTTCAAGTTAAATTTTTATTTAAACTTATGAAGTGTAATTACTCCCAAAATTAATCAAAAAGGTTCAAGGTGAAGATAAATCCCTATTTATGGACACCCATTGGCAAATAATCTCTTACACCCCAAAACTCTAACAATGTTTTTTCATTGGAGAATTCATTAAGAGTGATATCATTACCTTGTTGGTCTTAATTAGTAAGGTTAGGTTATTGAATGGTAAGGGGAATGGTGGGAATAGTGGAAATGGTGAGAAAAGAGAATGAATTAAATAGTTTAGTGTTGGAAAGCTCATTGTATATAGTATAATAGGATTTTATGTTCTTGTTAAGAATATCATTATTTAATGCATAGGTTAAACCACTTTTAGTATGTTTAGGGATTACCCTAGGAGATTTATATCCTAAACCTTATTTCTTTGATGTTTCATAAGAAGAATATGATCAAGTCAACCTTGATCTTTTACCACCAATCTTGTATGTTTATAATCATTATGAGCCATAATTCTATTAAGAATAGAGTATTTTTTACTTTGAAAACAAGGATATAGATCTTCATTGTAAAGCCATGAGTTATCTTATGGATTAAAATATTCTTGAACAAAACCTTTCTTGTAAAAAAAAGAAGAGGTTTTGTTAGATAAGGTGCCATACCTTTGTTATACCATTCCATTTTGGGCTGGCTATGTGACTTAGATGATGTAGATAATTTGGAAACATGAAAATCATCTTCCATATCATTCATTCCAATACCTTTGTGAGGGATATGGAAATGGGAGGAATTTAATAAGGGGAAGGTTCTTCAAAATAAAAATCAATGGTATCAAAATCTACCTAATTTGATGGAAGTGGCTGGAAGATGAATTATTTATCCTTTTTGATGGGATTGATAGCACTAGGACAATAAGTATATTTGTCACCTTCAGATTCTAGATGTTTTCAATATTTATATGATTTAAAATCTCTAGGAACAATAAAATTTATTTCAAAATGGGGAAACTTAATACATTAATGGAGCATAGAAGGAATTGCATGCATCTCATGAAACTATGGATGACCAAGGAGGATATTATAAGGTAAATCAACATCAATTACATGACAAAGGGTGTTATAAATTATGGGACCATCCTACATGGGCATGGAAATTATACCTATTGATAAGTGTTTAGTATTTTAATACCCCTTGTAGTAATAGTATAATTATTTAGATATCGTAAAGTATAGCCTAGACATTGGACTAAATTTAGTGGAATGATCTTGGAGATAGATCCATTGTATATCAATACCTGCTTGATTTTATGGAGAGCAATTGTAACCTCAGTGTATTAAGAGTTAGTGTGAAAATATCCTAGAGATGATATATCACTTTGATCAAATATTAATTGTAGACTAGGAGACAAGTGTTAGAGCATCACCTAGAACTTATCTAATGTAATATTATTTGGCACTAGATATTGACTCAAAATCTATTATAATATATATTTGTGCACCTAATTGGTACATAACAAATCGAAATCTATGTTGGTATTTCATTTAGATGATCCATAATATCATCTTGCTTCTTTATAGGTGAATATATGGGATTGAATTGATTTTGTATAGTATTTGAATGAGAAGGTGTATTAGGATAAGCAAAAGAAGGAACAAGTCCTTAAAGGGTGATTTTATCATGTTGAGTTTTAACAACACAATCTAGATTGGGAATATAAATACCAAAGTTTGAAACATAATAAATATGTCTTGGAACAATTAGTCAAGAACGAGAATAATAGGGAGGAGAAACTCCAAAAATAGGCAGACCTAATTCTGTAATATAAGTTTTTTATCATTTGGAGTTTTATGAATGGATATTGATCATGAGTGTGGGTAGGTGATGTTTCATGATACATCCCACTACATTGTAATTGTAGCAAGTAGCATGGTAATCAATGATGTGATCCTAGGAATCTTGGTTCTGATCATGATTATTATTTGGTTGATGTTTTTGATATTGATTATCAATATTGTTATTTTAAGGGATTTATTTTTTAAATCCCCATATTATAATTAGAATATTAAGATGAAGTATTTTTCAATTCAATTTCTCCTTTTTCTAGCATGTCATGAATGAGATGTCATAATTATACATACCTATGAGTTGGATGTCATTTGATTCAATGATACTCATAGTACTCATTACTCCTATACTACTTTGGTTTAGGTTGAATCTCATAAAAAGGTTTTGTATTAGGGTAGCCTATCATATTCCTAGAAAGTATCTTGGAAAACACATTCTCAATAGGATATCCTAGATTGGAAAATAGTCAACCAGTAAACTGATTTCTTTGAGGAGGTTGCCTTTGCAAATTACTAAGTTGTAATTAAGTAGCCTTTTTAAGTGGTTTATGTTTTATGGTTTGAACACGTTTATCCCCTATCACTCCATTTCCTACCATATTCTTTTTATAGTTAAAATTATTGGGATTATTTTCCACAATTTCCATATTTAGAGAAGAATGTTGGTTTTGTGATTATTTCATAGAAAAAGACATAGATAACCAATTTCGGCCCTTTATCTTACTTCCAAGATGAAGGATTGATAATGATCCATAAAATATTTTATAGAATGCATTGTAGGCCCTTCATCTTATCTCCAAGATGAAAGGTGGATAATTATATTGTATATTGTATAAATTTAAACTATAATTATGGTATGAAAATAAGTACATTCTTAATTGGTAATATAATAAATTTTTAACGTTGGATGTGTGTGCGTGTGTGTAGAATATAAAATCTTGATTTCTCGCTTGATTTCATTATTTTTTTGGGGAATTTTTTAAAATATTTTTATGATTAAATAATTAAAATTTCTTCCTTATATATATATATATGTGTGTGTGTGTATATATATATGTATATGTGTATATATATATATATATATGTATATATATATATATGTATGTATGTATGTATGTATATATATATATATATATACATATACATACATATATATATACATACATATATATATACATATACATATACATATATATATACATATATACATATACATATATATATATATATATATATACATATATGTACATATATATGTATATATATATGTATATGTATATATGTATATATATATATATATATATATATATATGTATATGTATATATATATATGTATGTATATATATGTATATATATATATACATAAATATACATACATATATATATATATATATACATACATATATATATATATACATACATATATATATATACATACATATATATATATATATATATATATACATACATATATATATATATACATATACATACATACATATATATATATATATATATATATATATATATATATATATATATAGACACACACACACACACACACACACACACACACACACACATGTCTATGTGTGTGTGCATGTGTGTGTGTGTGGAATAGAAAATCTTGATTGCTTACATGATTTCATTATTCTTTTGGGGAATTTTTTAACTATTTTTATAGTTAAATAATTAAAATTTATTCTATAATATATTAATAAATCCCATATATATATTAATTTGATTCCTCGCATGCTTTATCTTTCCTACCCTAATTGTTTTTGTGATGATATTTATTTTTTAAGTAATGCTATCCATTTTTATTGGGTGTGATCTCTCAAATTGTTTGTTTTCCATTAATTTTTTATTTCTTTTTTAAGTTATAACATATTTAAATAATGTTTTGTAATTTAAAAGGTAGTTTAAATAAAATATATCTTAAATAAATATTTATATTAGTTTTAGATTTTATACAAAATAGTTAAATCTAATCTAAAATTCAAAATAATTAGGAATATACAATAGAAATACAAAATTAAGTCCTATTTAAAACCTTATGTAGTGGAAACAAGACCAAGTGATGCATAGAAAACTAAATAAATCAATAAATAAAGATCACATCTTATCAATTCTATAAATCTAAATGTATACTATTACTATAATTGACCTGCTTTTATGTTTTTAGATAGGCACTTTTCTCTAATAATAACCCTTTCCTATATAGGCTTCTCTTGTATACGCCAAATAATATCAACCTTGGTCACTTCAGTCTTGCCCTTATGACATTGGGCATATCATTGTAGGGTTTCATTGTCTACGTCATTTATTTTTTTGTGTCTTATATTCTTACACATGTGTACATTTAAAATTACAAATAGTTTGGAACAAAAACCTTTCATAGGTTAAACATATTTGCAAAGAATACAATGGCTTAATAACATAACAACAAGTTGAAAACATATAGGATTAGTAAATTTATTTTAAAAATTGGGATTTTTAGCTCCAGTGCATTTCATGTCTCCTCTTGATTACAATTTCCCTTTCCATTTTTCCATCAATGTTTTTGGCTCTGTAGGATTATTAAACTATTTTTAACCCTAAATTTGAAAAGGGGTGAATAGGGTTAAGAATATATAATTAGTTCTAACACAAAGGTGATAAAAATAATATACAATAGGCTACTTAATAAAAAAACCCAAATAAATAGTATTCTTAATTCATACAACTAATATTTCTAAAAATAGTAAATTAAAACTATTGAAAGGTATTGTAATAAGTAAAAAACAAAGGTACCTAGCTGCTTTACCTTGTTAAGAAAAATCTAGACTAGAAACAAATGTAAAATAGGCAAGATCAATATCATAGATAAGCCATAAAATTTGATAAATTTTACTTATGTGGTCTCAAACATTACCATCAAATCGAGATACTGCCATCGACATTAATGTCTAAACATGATGCATGTGTATAATACATAATATTTATTAGATTTGAATACGACCAAATTCACTATTTTTAATTTTGTCACCTTTTTTTGGTTTATTCTTATATAATATACATGCGTTCTTTATTATATGATTGACCAAACCCTATACCTTAACTTTTATTCACTATTGGAATGAGTTTTATGAAAATTAGGTTAGTGGAATCATGGTGTCAAGTTACCGAAAGACCCCTTGTCAATGGTCATTTCCTACATATCTAATACTCCAAGCAAGGACTTGGACTTACATAGCTCTCCCATATGTGAGGCAAAGAGTGTGTAAATGGCTGGAATATATTACATAAAGATGCATTTAGTGATGTAGCTTATAATTTGACAAATATCACTCATGGGTTTCTCTTGGAATGATTCAGATCTATAATATGATTGATCATATTATTAATATGAAAATAAGGATAAATAGGGATGATTAGAGTATGTGTGCACCTGATTGGTAACTATTACATGAAAATTGAGAAGCCTTAGAATTGTATATATACCACACCTATTAAAAATATATCATGGTAGAGTTTGATTAACACAATTAGGCTGACCCATGGATTTCAATCAGTTCATAATTTAGATGAATTTTGGTTATTACAGACTAGGTAAGGATATAACCACTACCGTCAGTGATAGTGTCCCTCTGTGGTTGGTATTGTTGAGAGGGATAGAAGATACATAAGGATATGAAACTAAAAATGAATGATATTTATTAGGCTTTAATATTTGTATGTATTATAGGGGAGCTGGTTCATCAGAATGGTATGGATCTGACTAAAAGATACAAATTTAGACACATTAAAATGATAAATTTAAGCTTTTCAACATTAGGGATGTATAAAATTGAAGGGTAAATCCCTGATTGATATTTCAAAAGTTTAAAAGACTGAGATGCTATAAATATTCAATTTTAGTTTCTAAATTCACCCCTTTAATCTATTAATGCACAAGGATGAAATTACAAGGTTAAAGTAAATAAATGCATACATATGTGTGTATAACATATATTGCTTTTTCTTGAGCCTACTTTGAGTGTTTTTGTGGTGTATGACCTATAACACGGAGCATGTAATAGAATAAATTAGTGCATATAATATTAAATTTTAAAATAATTAAAATGATTGAAGAGAAAGAGAGTAAGGAAGGAGTACACATGTGTGTTGATGCAACAATATTTCTTTTTGATGCTTTCACTTTATAAATACATTTCTATATGAATCATTAGAG
Organism: Torreya grandis; assembly: GCA_037957365.1. Taxonomy (NCBI): domain Eukaryota; kingdom Viridiplantae; phylum Streptophyta; class Pinopsida; order Cupressales; family Taxaceae; genus Torreya; species Torreya grandis. Next base: position 532,280 of record JARHVA010006087.1, read on the forward strand.
TTGGATAAGGCTCATACCTAAAAATTCAAGATTTGAAGATGGATATTGTAAGGTATTATTCCGTTAATATGGTGTAAGGGTGAGTTCTGACATGACCATTGAGATTATTATAGATCAATCACACATCTTTAATGTGAATATACATAATCTAGTGTAGGTGAGTGATTTAATCAACTCATCCTATATATATGGTGAGATTAGATTATTTAATCACTCTAGTATATAAATATGGTGAGGTTGAATGATTTATTCACTTCAACCTATAAAATAAACCATTGGTGTAGGAGAAAAGGCTCAATAAAATAACATCATACTATAATTGTTGTATCCTAGTGAGTAGTATAATTTTTAAGTTTTTAAACTATTGGTAAAATGGCATGGAATACGCATATATAAAATATCTAAGTTGGAATATATGTATCATAGATATAAAAAATGTTTGTTCAAATATATGTAATATTGGTATAATATACAATATTTTTACTCAAGTGTATATTTGAATCACAACCCCATAAAAATATGGAGATATTGAGTAAGTGTACAAGTGTGAAGGTCATGTTTTTATGACATGCCCAGATCTCAATGTGGAAAACTATGAAATGTGGAGGCTGTGGAGGTCATGTCTTTGTGACATGTTCCCATTTTAATATTGAAAGCTTAAAAATGTGTAGATCATGCCTTCTATGACATGATTGTACTTAAATCCTCCTATTCCCCATTGAAATTTTGATGTGAGGGAAATATAATCTGTTAGGTACTTTTATAACCTTTGTATGAATCATGTAACATATAAGGAAAATATATCAAATAATAGATATCAATTAGGATCATAGTATGTGACACACATCAATCCCTAATATGCATGATAAAAATCATGGAAATGTTTAGAGGGAAATAGTACAATCTCAACAATAAATCAATCACACACATAAAATCATTAAAAGTAATGTAAAATAAATGTTCCATGGATACCTCATACAATGGGCATGTTGAAATGGCTCACAATAAAAAAGAATGTCATATTTAAGTTTATAGTTCACATATAATGACATGTTCAAATCTACAATCAATATACAATTGCATAAGGGTAAATAAGCAAGGAACATATTCAAATTTTTGAGAAAAAAGATAATATCAAGCAATGTAATACATTAATGTAAGTTACAATATAAGTAACTAAAGTATAAACAAATAGCATGAGTGTATTACACTAGTCCATACATATATCTTTTATCAAAACACATTATGTATTATAGAATATAAAATATATTATGAAATATATGAGCATGGAAATAGACACGTACAAGCACTAGCATATAATCTCAAACATGATAACTTAGAAATTATCATAAAGGATATGTAACCTATACCAATCGCAATCAAATAATAGGATTCCCCTAACATACTATATGACATGAGTAGATGAAAGGTCAAACATATGGAAATGTATGTATTCTATTTTTATCTATGCATGTGTCACACTCAAATGTGTGTTAAATGTACATGTATATATGAATTGAATGATATGATATCTACTAACATAAATCAAATGACATAGATGTCAATGATCTAGTAAAATTTGGAATGTTAATTTTTTAATGAGTTATTTGAATACTTTTAGTATTTTTCAAATATTTTATATGAAATGGCTATCTTATGATCCCATAAAATGGATTATCATAAGTATCCCTAATCTTAGTATATGGTATGTGAGACTAGTGGTACTGCCAAGTAGTAGACATAGGTGTCATATCTATATTTGTAGAATATGTGGTACTTTGCATATGTGAAATATGAATATATGGTCATGAATAAATAATACGAGTATGGGTTCATGGAAACCATAATGGATTTATCTATGGTTTATTTACATTAGTTGTAATTGGAACGTGAATATTTCATGTAATCCCTTGTGTATCTCTAGTGCAAAGGCCTTTCAAGTATTGGCTACATAGGGATGGGGATTTCATGTTTATTATCAATTTTTAGAGGATTGATCTTAATAGCTTTTATAATTAGTTTTCTTGTAATAAAATGTATTTTTTTATAATGGATGTTCATATGGAATTATGTAAACTAGGACTACTGTGTTGGTGTGAATGTATTTAATACACTCATGCAATGTGGAAGGTAATACATAGATTTTATGTATCCAAGGTCACTCTAATAGCATTTCAAAGACTAATGTATATGATTTAACTAAAAAAATGATGACCAACCTATAAAGGTAAATCAATCTTGCCAATAACTTACTATGTTGTCCCACCAAATGCTCTCACAGTTTTCATCAAACGGTATAAATAATCATGTGTATATCCCAAATGTAAGTAATTTCATAGAAAACATCTTAGTAGAAAAAAATTCAATCAAAACATTATATATAGGTTAATGGTCAAGGTATGCTTTAATAAATAATGGATGAAGTTAAGACTCATCATCCATTATTTCACTCTCATCAAAATGCATCACAAAGTATTTAAACTATATGAGGTACCATGTGTGTATAGGTGTCATCTTCCCATATAATGGGTGCCCATAATGTGACGGAGGAGGATATGAATTTTATTACAGATATTTATTATAAAGTTATTGGAAATGATTGTTAATCTTTTTTATTTTACCGATCACTAGGTTGTGAACTAAAATCCTTCGAAGGATCATCAAAAGTAATCTTTTTGTCATCAATAAGGTCTTGATTTTTATGATTAAATGTATGAAATCCATTCATATAATTCCTAGGACCTTGGTGATAGTCACAATATGCATTGGCATAATATCCTTTGAGTCATACCAAATTCTATGGGAGGATGGCGAAATATGAGATGACACTCAACAATATTCTCAAGTAATGAAGTTGGAGACTTAAGTAACCATAGAAATTATCTCTTTGGTTCATTGGATAAGATGATCTTATTAGGTTATTGTTACAATGCATTAACCATTGTGGTCATTTTTTTAAAGTTTAAATAGGTTTCACCTTATATCTTGGTTTGATATAAAACCTTGTATTATATGTAGTCCATTTATTTTCTACATACTTGAAATTGTTCAATGAAATAAGTTTCATTTCATGGTCTCAAACAATATGGCATAAGTCATCAAAATATTTTAACTTTTTGGAAACAATGGACTCATGTAATGGGGAAAGAAATATTTTCCTGAATATGTCTTGAAGTTATTTATCTATAATTAGATTTGTCAATTTTGGTCAAAATTATTTTAAATCTCTAAACATATTCATTGATAGGTTCATTGGTTCCTTTTTTATCTTTAAAATTTGATATTATGACATATTTTAAGTGAGTTTAATAGGAAAATGTGCTAAGAACTATGGGTATGTCGCATAGCTATAATAGAATGATAAATACATGCATCTAATTGTTTATATATGATGTTTTTGTTCCTAGTATGGTTTTGAGGATATCATCAATATCTTTAAGTTTTTTATGAATACAATCTCGAAACATAGCAGTCACCTTTATTTGATATTGATATATTTGTTCATATTAATTATTTGCATTAGATTCACTTTTTTCATGATAATAATCATATTTTATGATAACCTCTTAAGATTTTGTTTAGTTTCATTATTGGCACTTCAATTAGGTATGGGATTTGATACTTCATTAGGTTTAAACCATATTAGGTATTAAAATAGGAATATCCAAGTTTTCAATATAAAAACCACCTAGTCTAAGGTTATGCCTAGGTTTCATAGAAATAATATAAATGATATAGAAAAATAGAAAGGAAAAAGATTAGGAGGTTGAATAATCTAGTGCAAGCTAGAGTTTGCGTAGAAACACACAAAGGATAGGTTCACCAAATGTTTAAACCTTAATTTTTAAATGGGTAGAAGGATTTAAGAATAAAAAAGTAGTTCTAACACAAGGATGATATATAAATATATAGTAGGCTAATTAATAGAAAACATAAAAAAAAATTTATGACAATGTAATTGATAAAATTAATAAAGTATATGTATTGAAAGACATTAAAATAAATAATAAATAATGGTACTTAGATAGTTTACTATGCACTTGCATATTTGGGCTAAAAATAGATGTAAAATATGTAAGATTGGTATTTTGGATTAGTCATTAGATTCTAGAAATTATATTTATGTGACACCAAACACTACCATTGATGTGAATGTATAACTATGATACAGGTGTCCAATATCGAATAATGAATAGATAAATACAATACCAACATAGCTATTATGGTTTTTATGTCACTTTTTTACTGATGTATCTAGATTCAAGATATATGTTATCAGTCATCGTTTATTGATTAGACCCAATATTCACCCTTGGAATTAGTTTATTGAAAAATGGGTTAGTGGGCTCATGGTTCAAGCTACTCCAAAGATCCCTTTGTTAATGGGTGCTTCCTACATAAAAAATTACTCCAAAGAGTGCCCCAGACTAATGCAATTTTCCCTTATGTGTGGGAAAGTGTATGCACAAGGATTCAGTATATTATATGAATATGCATGTAGTGACATACCTTGTAATTTGAAAAATATCACTCATGGTTGATATTTGAATTATTTAGGCCTATAATATTATTACTCATATTCTTGATATGAAAATATGGATGAATAGGGTAGATTAGAGTGACTATGTAGTTGATTGAATTAGTTTAAGTAGGTGTTTTTTGGGTATTTTCTAGATAAATAATGAGAAGGTTTACACTTGTATTTATACCACACCTTTTGAAGATATCTCATTGTAGAGTTAAATAAGACAATTATTCCAACCCATTGGTTTAGATGAATTTTTGCTAGTAGAAAATGGATAACAATCTAGATACTACAGTTAGTGGTAGTGGCCCTCTATGGCCCGTAGTGTCTAGAGGGCTAAAAAATAGGCACTGATCTAAAAACAACACTGTATGATTTTTACTAGTTTATAATATTTATGTTCCATATAAGAGACTTTGGTGATTATAATGATATGATCCAATTAAAATATAATCATATATGCATATTGCGATGGTGAATGCGAGCCTTTCCATAATAGGGAGGTCTGAAATTGAAAGGTAAAGCACTTATTGATATTTTTAAAATTTACAAGACTAATATGATTTAAATATTCATTTTTAATATTTACATTTGCCCCCATATATATATATATTAATGCATATGGATGAAATTGATAGGTTAAATGAAATAAATGCATACCTAGATGTATATAACACAACTTACCTTTGTTTCATCCCACATTGAGTGATTTTATGATGTATGAACTATAAAAAAAAGAATGATATAGTGTAAATTAGTTCATATAATATGAAATTTTAATTAATTTAAATCTTTGAAAATAGTGAGAGTAGATATTGAGTACACTATGTGTTGATGCAACCATGTTACCTCTTGATGATTTGCCTTGATAAAGATGCTTCCTTATGAACCATCTCGAGATAGAGACCAATCAGACCTAAACCTTTGATGTTTTAAGAGGTATATTGTAAGGTATTATTTACCCAATATAGTGTAATGTTGGATTTTGACATAGCCATTAAGATCATTATATCTTAATCACACAAGTAGAAGTGTGGATATATGTAACATGGTGAGGATGAGTGACTTAAGGAACTCATCCTATAAATATTATGATATTGGATTATTTAATCACTCCAATGTATAAATATAGTAATGTTAAATTATTTAATCACTTCAACCTATAAAATGAACCCATTACTTTATTTTAAAAAAAATTTAAATAGTGCCTCCTAGAAAAAATGGTGCATCTGGGTGAGTAGTATAAATGGTAAGTTTTTCATGATTTTATACAATATCATGGAATATGTACCTATAATATGTATGATTATAATTATATGTGTCATAGATATGAAAATATTAATTTCAAATCTATGCAAAATTGGTATAATGTATAGGATTTTGACCCAATTATATACATTAATTATTGAACTAAACTAAATATCCTTTAAGTTTGGAGGTCATGTTATTATGACATGTACCTAATAAAATATTTAGATAATCAGTAAGTGTATAAGTGTTAAGGTCATTTATTTATTACATGCCCCCACTAAAATCTAAAAAAATATTAAAATTTGGAGCTATTCATGTTTTATCTTTGTGACATGTCCCCATTGTAATCTAAAAAACAATGAAAATGGGGATTTCATCACATTTATTTCATGCCTCCATCGATATTTTAAAAAATTATGGTATAATTACAAGTCTAATCCTTCTCATTATTCATCTATCAAATACAAAGAATGTACTTACTAAATATATATCAATCAATTACACAAGCACTTTACTATTTCCTATTCATCTATATTTTCATATAAAGAGAGTGATCAATTAGTTCATATGTTTGAAGCATATAAAGAGTAATCCATAAGTGATATTTTTCAAATGTACAAGATAGATATTTTCAAAAGGTGTAGTATAAATACAAGTATATTCCTTCTTATTATTCATATAATAAATACTAAGAAAGCATCTACTAAATCTAAATAAATAAACTATATAAACACTCTACTCTACCCTATTCATCCCCATTTTCATAGCAAGAAGAATACTCTTCCTATTATATAAGATTAGGATTCTATAAATATTTATTTTTAGTATATACAATCACCTTTACATTTATTTATTTTTCACATCAGGCTTATTCCATTTAGGTTTTGCTTTCATTATTTAATGGGAACTCCTTAGGAACATGTGCCATTTAATGGAGATTAACTAGAACATCATAACCATGGTACGGAAGCAAGCATGCAAGTTTGTTTTGATGGCAAAAACAAGGTAAGACACCCTTCAGTTAGGATTATCCTCTAAATTTTTTTTCCTTATTTTGATATTTATTTCTATTGGATTGAAAATCATAATATCATTGTGTATTTTCTAGGCCACATCCTAGTTGAATCCATGATTTTGAAGTTTTGTGCATAACATTGTTTTTTCTCATGGAATTAGATATTTTGGGTTCAAAACATAGTCAAGGGCCTCCTCATGTTCCAATTTTAATTCCTTACTCATTATTTTACAAATAATAAGCATGGTCTCATGAATGTGAAAAAGTCCCTAACTATCTTTTATCTATAGACATGGGATATTTTCCTCTCTTATAGAACCAAGCTTAAGGTTATAGTATGGATATTTTTTTTAGGCTTATATATGCATTTTTTTCCTTCCTTATAACAATTGGTCAAATCCTTATGTTGGTTTATATGCTTTGAGTATGACCATTTATTCATTTCTCACTGACAATGATGTATTTGTGCTTAGGTTAGCCTCTCTCCATAACTCTATGAGGCTATTGACATCCAGATAGGTGGTCAACACATAATATAGAGGGTTTTATACATCAAACTCTTGATTGAATACATGTTCTTGATTATAGGCCTCAAATAACATAATTAAATACTTCCTTCTAATGTAAACCTCAAACACTGCACCCAAATTATATTTAGAACACTCTTTCCCTATGGCATGGGTGAATCATGGTTAGAATGTGGTAAGTCAGTGAAAATATCATAATAATTGAACTTCCAACCTATTTTTGGTGTCAAAAATTATGTAGTTTATACTAACATGGTCATCCAAACACATCCTTACCAGCCTGATCAAACATGATTGCTAAATCTCATCTCAAATATGACAAGTGCTCTCTAGGTAGTCAATGCAATTTTGAAACTAAAAGAATCCATGATACTTGGGTTATCTCTATTTTAAACACAAGACACATAGAAGTAAAAAACTATTTTACTGACTATAAACCTATGGGAAAATACTCCTTATCCACATAAAGAAGTGACTCAATGTTCAAGGATTCCTTATCTTAATATTAAAGAAGTAAAGTTATCTCAACTTAAGAAACATCCCTTTGTGCTTGCATTTTTTCTATTGACAAGCCATAAGTATTTTTCCTAAGTAATCACTTTACATGCTAGAATCTTAAGAGGATGAAATCGTGGACCTTTATGGTTTGAATAAATGTCTTTTATTATAATACATGGATTAATAAACCCACCATATAAGTATTTAATATAGGATATTTTTTATAAGTTTTCATAAATGCATGTATTTTTCATGCATGAAGTTAAAATAAGTGGTTTTCCCCTGTAGATAACATTACAAGTCATATGGCCCAATATTACTTATAATATGTTTGAACACAAATTTGGGTATGGTGGCATCACCATTTTGATTTGACCACTTATTATTCATTTTTGACATCTTAGGGTGTGGACCTAACTAAACGTTGTCTTTGGATGGTTTTTAATTTTGACAATAGGGTCCTTTGTATCATGAATATCTATGCTTCTAACAATGTAGTTGAAAGGAGCGCTATTTGGAGATGGATGATATAATCTCTTCCAATAGATAATTATATTAATTATATGGATTTTAATATCATCTAATCACCCAAAAAAAATAAAGGGCTCATATCTATGCATTGGTGGGTTGGTGAATGAGAATCATGGTCTTACTTTCACAATGAACTTGGATTTTTTATTCAATCCACCACCATGCATATTTATCTCCCATGGATTTAGTCACTTCATCATTTTTATCCATGGTCAGGAGGGAGTTATTAATATCCCTTAAAAATCTCTTTTTTAGACTAGAACATATTATCTTTTCATAGAAAATTTGATCATACTATGAGTGTTATTATTTATGTTCTTATGTTTGATCAGCTTCCTATTTATTTCTCTATTGAATCTTTTTCACTTCCTATCAAAATATAAAAGAATAAATTTGACTTGATTAATTCCCATTTAACACATCCTCAAACTCTTTCCTAAAGTATGAGAGTATGGAACCTCACTCCTCACTGGTAGGAAGTGTCCTTCTCTACACTATGACATTTCTCTACTATTTTTGGAAAATGATATAAATCCATTAAAAAGTGGAAGAAGTCATATAGTGTTTTCTTAGGTGATATTAAAAAACTCTATAGATGAATATATTGAAACCCAAGTGGTTGAGATAAGGCATTAGATAAAAATTATTAATCTTCACCATTCTCGTCGATCTCAAATTTCATCCCGCATTCATTAGCTTATAATTGGTGATAGGGTATCTAATAAATTATTCAATAAGTTAAGGGATCATAATGATGATATGAAAATAAGTTTTATTAATTATGTTCAGGAGTAGTTAACTAATATCCCCAATATATTTCAAGGTTTTATATAACTCTACAAGTAGGATTTCCTAGCACAAACATATTTAGAGGCTCAATGTTTGGCTTTTGAACAAATTCCTTCATGTTGATCCATGTATGTTCCACCACAATAAATGAGTGGTCTATGAAAAAACCTTATACATAAGGGATTTAAATCAAACTATGATGGGTATGGGTTAAGACAAAGACTTAGGCATTGATGTTTTCATATTTGATTTCTACAAATCTCTTTGGGTATGTGTTGGACCCAATTTGTAAACATTATATTTTAAAGATCTTTCTCAAGGTTTCATAGGTCATATTATCAATAGGTCAATATTTCCTAAAGCTAGGGATCCTAAGATTGTTTCCATCTGGAGGCATATAACTATTTTTAATGTCTTTTAAAATATTATAGATAAGGCCCTAAGCCTATAGATAAGATATTTGTTACGATTAATTTATTAATATAAATAAATTGGATTCATTTAGGGTCATTAAATTTTGGACAACACTCTTATAGTTTGGGAAGGTATGAAATGGGCTCGCATCTCCAAACATAAGGCTCTATTTATGAAACTTGATTTTTAAGAGTATTATGATGAAATATAATTGACCTTTATCATATTTATGCTTCAAGTATTGGATTTTTTCCCAAGTAAATTATTTATATTCAAACCCTTTTTCAATATGCATCTACTTTCCCTACCATAAATAAACATCAATTTAGGATATTTGGCTTATATTACTCTACTCAAGAAGGGTGCCCTCTTTGACCCTCCATTTATGTCATAAAGAATGAAGGTTTTTGTTACTTGATCAAAGAAATAAATTGTAGATATATTATTAATTTCATTAGTCTCTGTAATGATCCTCAATATTCTTAATGTAAATTCACCACTGAATCCTTTCACACACTTCTGGAGTATAATATCATGAGACAAAGGTAAGATTCGTTAGTATAAATAGAAAATCAAATTGAAGTGGTACCACTAACCAAATAATGCATCCTTAGATTGAGAAAGACTAATAGTAATGAAATTTAAAATATAAAACAAACTTAATTTTTATACCTTCATGCATTTCTCTTAACACATTCATGATGTGCTTGAATATATGGTTGTAGTTGCATAACTATTGGTAGATGTGCATGATAAAACACAAATCATATCTCCTTTATAAATTGATAATTTGGACTGATAAATGATGGTAATAACGTATGAGTGGCTCACCAAAAAGGTAACCCTTCATTGTTAAAAATAATATTTCTTACTAATTTGGTAGAACTATGTTAGGAATATTACACTTGTTGAAATGCGAGGTGGAGATCTCAATTTATAGGATTCCATGAAGATTCTAACACATTTATCTTAAGCAAATATTAATGGTGGAGAATGATTCCACCTCCTCATTAAACTAGGGAATTTGATGAGTAGATATGTCAGATTGGGATGTGTTAATGATTTAATTGATGAGGCATGGGTTATGACATGCCTTGGAAGAAGGGTATTACATGAGGATGTGGAGAAATGCATTGAAATTTGGTTTTATATGAAAATATGAAGATTTTATTGGGATTTAAGTGTGATGTGAGAATATTTGGCTTTTATTGATTTTTATAAATTATATATATTAAAAATACATGGAATTGTTTAATGGGGAAATATTAGTTAATTAATTTGGATGAACTAACTAATAGGATATGATATGAATTTTTTGAAATTGGATGTGTATATCAAAAATTAGGGATTAACTAGCTATAAGTTGACTAATAATGTAGGGTTAGGATAGGGTTTTTAGTTTAGATAGAGGATTAATTTAAGATTTAGGGATGATGTTATTGTAGAATTAGTAGATAGTTAAAATTGAAAAGAAGTGTTTGATTTTAGGTGTATAGATTTCCCCCCTATTTGAAAGGGAATTGTGAGACACTAGGTGGAGTAATAGATTTTAAAATAAATAAGAAGATTGAAAAGGTGGATGAGAGATAGATGCTGATGAATGAAAGAATGTGATGGATGATGCCGAATTGAAATGGTATGCAAGGATGGAAGATGTGGAAGGGCTCTCTAAAAATAGAGGAAGAGGATAGTATGGATGTGAAAAATAGATGATATCAACCCATTCTTGAGATTAACCCACTCAAACTAATTCTCACACGTGTTTATTTTTGAGGATGATGGATTGATTTTCCCTAAACATAATGAATTTGGGAAGGATACTTCCTAAGATAAGATACACACTTTGATTTTCCACAAGTAGGGTGGATTTGGGAATGAAATATCTTAAAAAAATACAAGCTTATATTTTGTAATGATCCATCCCAATGATGATAAGCTACATGCTTGATTTTTACCAAGCATGGTAGATTTGTGAATGATCCATCCTGATGACGATAAGCTCCATGTTTTAATTTTCCACAAGTAGGGAAAATTTGGGAAGGAAACATCCTAATAGTAGATGAAATGATTTGATTAAGTATTTATGCTAGATTTAAGACAATACAGTTGTTTTTAGATATTTTAGATTTATATCTCTTTTTGAATATTTTTTTCTACTTTTTCAACCAGCTGATGTTTTTGTATATTTTGATTTAAAGATTTTTTTGTGTTTTTTTAATAATTATATATAAATGAGTTATCTCAAGTATTTTATAGAAGGATATACATGAGGTCACTAGCAAAGGAAAAACATGTTCTAGCATTGTGATATGAAATTTGATGGATGGACATGATTTATGACAATATTAGATGATTTTGGATAAGGATGGGGGACAACTAAGGACTATTAGAGAAGTATTAGGGACACCCAAGTAATATGTAAATTTGGAACCAAGTGTCTTATCACCATAGTTCCATTTAGAGGAATTATCAAGATGTTCCCCAAAAAAGGGTTCAAAACATTGTCCACTTTGATATCAAGTCTAAAATAGGAAGAAAGGATGACCACAATAGGATGGATAAGGATGAGTATTTAATTAGGATTTTATGGACAAAATACATTGAATGGAATTAATTTTAATGCCTATGAGGCTACCCCGAAGTGTTAAGGTACTTACATATAACTTATTATTTACACACGATGTTAGAAACCTAGTTTTCATAATGGTACTAGCCTAAGGTGCTATAGGAATGGTTTTAACCATTAGATGAATTATTATTCTTTCTCTTTCAAATTTTTTATTTTTTGACATTTAAACTTATTATAGGATTATGAGATGCATAATACTAACATTTTTTAGTCTCTATTCCATACTCATTATGGATAACTTCTCTACTAGGGTTTTTTTTATTTAAAGCATACTTTAATTATGTTGTTGTGATCTTCATTATTTATTGATATTTATCCCTCCAAAACTCTTAAAAGTATGATTTTATATCTTCTATGAAAGAGAGTGCCTCTATAAGAGGCAAAGCATAATAAACATTAAAAAAATGATATGATGTTATTGTGTGATATAGGTTTTGGATGAAGGATGTGATAATTAATGGATGGATGATTATAGGGGGACCAAGGCAAATTGAGACTAAAAGTCACACACATTGTTATTTATTTTGGATGTTTCCATTATGACATGATTCTAGATGTTGGGGGGGTCAAATATCTCTAGACTTTATCTCAAGAATAACATAATATTTTTAATCTCCTTAGGCCTAATATTTTTTGTGATTTGAATGATTTTTAGATTATTAATTGTTATGATATTTATTTCAATGATGTATTCATCAAGTAATGTATAAATTATTTGTTCATATATTGGTGCCTCAAAGAGGTTTTCACCAGTAGAGTCTTATTGATTAAATTATTTTTATTTTTAATGGTCCAATTATTATGCAAAGAAGTTTTCACTAAAGGATGATAATTTTTTATTATGGTTTCCCCAGTACCTTAAAGAAGGGTTCACTAGTGAACATTTATTCTAAACTTATAATATTTTTATATTCATTGTCCCATAGTTCCTCAAACAAGGTTTCACTATAGGATTTTTATTATCACTTAACATTTTCTTAGATCCACATAAATTAGGAAACTGATATTTCATTATGGAATAAGTCCAATAATGTTTTATTTATTTAGTCTCAATCAATAAGTGTGGGAGATTATATCTATAGATAAAGGATAGGATGGATGATGTGAAAAATATTTTTATATTCATGGAAGGATTAAATCTAGCATAATCATTGTACAAGTTATTCGGATAAATTGATTTGATGCCAAAGGAATCTTCCTCAAAAAACATGAAAGTATCATTGATGTCTTCAAACTAATCTAAAGGAGATGTGTATCAAATTATATGAAATAATAATTTTTATTGGGTTGATGATGCAAAGATTCCATTCATCAACTTGCACTTTTACATACATTTTCTTGCAAGCTTGTCATTCCTTCTTAGCCAACACTAGGCCTATATTGTCCAAATAGACCAAAACAAAAACTCATATTTTATCATAGTTCCATGAAACTTACAACATTCTATCACATCATTTAAAATCATATCAATCCACCTTTACCATTCATCAACTTGAATTTCACTCATTAGTCACCTTTTTATCTTGTAAGACTTCTAGCCCTATTTCAATACAAATCCATTGTTTTATACCATACAAAATATAATAAAGGAAAAATAAATAGTTTTTTGAGTACCCTTTTCCATGCCATTGCTTCAAAAAAAGCTTAGGTTATGTTCCTTTGTAAAGTCTTGTACCTATAGGCTTACTGACACTCCAATTACCTCCCCAAATCCACAAACCTCCTTAGTTTGAGTAATTTAGGGCCAACCACGGAAAAATACTAACATTTTTGGACACCATTTTCCACATTAAACTTAATAAACCCTTTATTAACTGACTTCTTTAGATAAATTTGTCTTGCCTTCACTAGCCTCACTCATGTAGGCCAATTCAACCCTCTTTACTTATCACAATGGTCAAAGTCCACACTATATAGTCTATAAAAATCTACAACCAAATTATTCGCTTAGGGGACCTTGGTTTTGATCAAAATAAAAGGTTTCATCACCTTTTGATGGTTACAACTAAAGATATTGTCTAAACCCTAGATTAGGGATTTTGGGGCTCTATCACAGCCTGAGAACACTTACTATTTCACTTTGGGATTTTTTTTTGAGTTTAAAATATCTAAAATAGGTTTTTTATGTCTGTATTAACCTAGATCATCTTTCTAAACCATTGGTATATCCTTATCACTCCATTGTTATAGTGTTTCCCATCAAGATACACTTGATTGTGCAAGGAATTTTGGGTTTACTATTTTGTATCCCTGTAAAGGGTGAACAAAACATATAAAAAGGTAAAAAACATTTCAATAAAGACCTTAAAAACATATCAAGATCTTACCTCAATATTCTGCAACACTTAATCACCATTTTAAAGGCCATTTCTTTCGAAGGAACACACACAATACATATAGTCCAATGAAACACCGGCAGCTAAAAGAGTAGGGTTTAGTATCTTTCTTAAAGAACATAAAAGGTATACTTCACCTTACTCCAATATTTTAAAATATATAATTTTCTCATTCATTTTATATTCAAATTCAAACCATTAAATTTACAATACTCTACCTAAACAATCTTGATTAAGAACAGACTAAAACATTGCATAGTTATCTGTTGGACTAACCTCAAGGTACTGAAGCACCACATAGACTTTGTCTCACTAACTTGGTCCTTACACAACTTTTTCATACATTAATGATCCATTACACACTTAGGATCTTCTATTGAATGAATTACTTAACTGTATTTTATTTCACAATTAACTATTACTCAATCTTTACCACATACATGCATAGTGTTCTTTAACATAAAATAGTATATAAAAAGGGTGTAGAAAACTCTAATTCACCTTTTAAATTTTTAAAAAAACAAAGAAAACTCAATATTATCAAACTATTGAATATCACCAACCTGAAAAATTCCTTCCTTCTTATTTAATAAATATGCTTGATCATTTTATACAATTGAAACTCTCAAGAACTCCTAGACCCAGGTAGGGTGGTGGACATTCTAGCTGCCACCCCATACTTCCAACTTGATATATGCATTCAAAATCATATTTGGACCTTTCATAAAACCTTACATGTATATTAAAACATTATTCATCATTAAATAATATTAACACCCACATAGACCACCTAAACACACTCTTATTTCCTCATTATAAATTTAAAAATTTTAATTAGTCAAAAGGCAAGAAAACTAGTTTTCAACTCAAATTCAAATTTGAATTACCCACATGACTCTAGGGCACATTATAAACCATATTTGAGCATTCCTAAGATGCCCCTGCATCATACTCCCAAGGGAAGAAAAGACCTTAACCCTAAATTTCTTCTTCAATAAAATTTTCATACAAATATGAGTGCTCTTTGCTGCCATACACATGTCTGTACTTCCTCATCCATGTTATCCCTTGATCTTGATCTTTCTATTTATTATACTACTACTTGTACCTATAGTCACTCTTCTTGTTTTGATTTATTTCATGATCCTCTTTAATCTTCATGACATTTAAAATGAATGTATGTTCTCTTTCTATTGTCTCCTCTAACAATTTTATTTTTTCCTATTCATTAGAATACCTGGTCCATGTCATATTATCTTCCTCCTTTGGTAACCATTTTAAATCCTTGTGCTTGATCATATATTTTTTATCAACATCCTCTACCATATTATCATCTACTACAATTTCCCTTTCTTTCACTATCCAACCAACTAGCTCATTACCTTGCATCTTCATTTCATGGAATATTAATTTAATATCATCTTCCTTTACCTATTCATCCCTTTCCTCAAGAAATTCATGTGCTTATTACTACCTTACTATTCCAATAAACTCCTCAAACACTCCTATTGTGTCTTTATACAAAGCATCATTTTCATCTTCAAAATACTCATCAAAGGTTAAATGCACTTCATTACCGATTGTGCCTTTGTCTTCTTTATTAAATGTTGTTTGATGTTCATCTCTCCACTCCAATTCATCAAGTAATTCACCATTTTTGGGATATCAAAACACTTCATCTTCAAATATACCTTCACTCTTACATGCATCATTTTCCTCTTCCCAATCATGTACTTGACTTTCTTCTTCTTTACTTGCATTCAACCATGACAAATCAATAATAGTCTAAAACTTTTGAGGCCCAACTTCCTCTGTATATTATTCCATGGAATGTTGTGTTTCCATCTTCTTCAACCACCTCTCCACATGTTGCATCACTTTTTGGTTTGATTTCTCTTTCATTCTATCTCTAAAGTCCTACTTGATTATTTTCTTGATCTTGATTCTACACTAAAAAATATACACAGTCCACATCTGCAATAACTCTATTTTCATCCTTACCAATGAATCCTTCATTTACTTTATCTCTTTATCCATCTTCCTCTTCCTATGGCATTCATATTTAACCATGTCTCTTACTTTTCTTTCTACTTCTCTTTTCATCTTCATCTTGAGTACCTAACTTAGGTACATATATTTTTTTTGTCTCACTTGGACCACTTTATTTTTATTAACACTTGGAACCCATCACTTTATCTATTTCAGACCTTAGTGGGCCTTTCTACCTCTTTTTCTTGACACTTGGACTTTCTCCTCTTCTCAAGCTCTATTTATGAGCTTATCTCTTCTTTGAGGTTATTAATAGATAACTTATTTTAGGGTTTGACACCATTTTATTAAATTATTTCTTTACTCACATATCACCTACCATTATCCATGCATTCAAATAAAATAATCAAACTTAAAATATATCATACCTTTCTTTATCTGTTTTCTCAATTCTATCTTGTAAAAAGACTCCTTCCAAAATATATTCATGATTGGTTACCTATAATTTCATGCAAGATGCACTATACAATGTGACTACGATTCCCATAACATCTAGATGGATTCAATACGAAATTATTCAATGATTTCATTCATCGACCTACACTTCTAATTACACTTTATTTCAAGCTTACCATTCCTTCTAAGCCAACACTAGGCCTATCTTGTCTAAATGGACCAAATCACAAAATCCTACTTTATCAAAATTCAAAGACACTAAAAACATTATATCACATTATTTCAAACCATATAAATCCACCTTTATCATTTATCATCTTGCATTTCACTCAATAGTCACCTTCTTAACTTCTAAGCCTTCTAGCCCTATTTCAAGGCAAATCAATTGTTTTTTTCTATACACAATCTCATCAAGCAAAATTAAATAGGTTTTGAGTAACCTTTTCCATGCCATTACTTAACACAAAATTGAGGTTATGTTCCTTTGGAAAGTCATGTACCTTTAGGCTTACCTGACACTTTAATTATCCTTCCAAATGGATAAACCTCCTTGGTCTCAGTAATGTAAAATCAACTAATGAAAACTATTGACCTCTTTGGATACCTTTTTTACTCTTACATCTTAATCAACCCTTTATTAACCTAATTCTTTGGACAAATTTGTCTTGCCTTCACTACGCTCACTCATGTAGGCCTATTTAGCCCTCTTTACTTGTCACACTGGTCAAAATCTATACTTCCAAGTATAAAACAAAATTGTTCTCTAAAGGAACCTAGAGTTTTTTCAAACTATAAGGTTTTCATCACCTTTTGATAGTTACAACTAAAGATATTATCTAAACCCTAGATTAGGGCTTTTGGAGCTCTATCACAGCCCAAAAGCACTTAACATTTCACTATGGGTTTTTTTTTTAGTTTTAAAGATAAAAAATAGGTTTTTTAGGTTTGTATTAACCTGGAGCACCTTTCGTAACCATTGGTAGTTCATTGTTAGTCCACTATTATAGTGTTTCTCATCAAGATACACTTGACTATGCAAGGAATTTGGGGTTTACCAATCTATATCCCTCTAAAGGGTGAAGAAAGAATATAGATAGGTAACAAAGAGTTAGATAAAAACATTCAACACATTCTAAGATCTTACCTCAATGTCCTTCAACACTTGATCACTAGTTTTAATGCCACTTCTTTCCAAGGAACAGACACAACACACATAGTCCAATCAAACACAAAATGCTATAGGCACATGGTTTAGTATCTTTCTTAAAGGCCATAAATGGTATACTTCACCTTAATATTATATTTTTAAATATGTAATTTCCTCAGTCATTGTATATTCACATTAAAACCAATAAATTTAGAATACTTTGCCTAAACAATCTTGACTAAGAACAAACTAAAATAGGGTATAACTATCTATTGGACTAACCTAAAGGTACTAAAGCACTCCATATAATTTGTATCACTACTTTGGTTATTGTAAAAAAATTTCATACAATAATGCTTCATTCCAAACTTAGGATATACTATTGCATAAACTACTCACTTGCATTTAGTTTCACATTTTACTATTACTCAGTCTTTACCACATACATGCACAATGTTTTTTAACATAGAAATTGTATAAAAATAGGGTGAAAAAAAAATCTAATTCATTTTTTCAATCAACCAAAAAACAAATCACATTCAATATTATCATATTATTTAATAACACCAACTTTCAAAGGTCCTTCCTTCTTATATAATAAAGTTGTTTGATCATTGTATATAACTAAAATTATAAGTCAGAGTTCCTCTCTTGGACTAACCAAAACCTCTTTTCCTTTCTCCTATTCATCTATATTATATCTTGAAATACACATACTATAAATCCTTTCTACATATAATATGGACTCCTATAACATAACTATAACTATTTATCAATAAACTCAGAAGAACTCCTAAATCCATGTATGGTAGTGGACACTCTAGATACCACCTCATACTTCCAACTTGGCATACGCATTCAAAACCATCTTTAGATATTTCATAAGAACTTAAAGGTCTATTAAAAAATTATTCATCATGAAATAACATTAACACCAACATATACCACCTAAATACACTCTTAGTCCCTTATTACAAATTTGAAAATTCAAATTAGACATAAAGCAAAAAACTAGTTTTCAACTCAAATTCAAAATTGAATTACCCGCATGACTCTAAGACACATTATAGACCATACATGATAATTCCTAAGATTACCATGCATTATTTGATGATGTTAAATATGATGCTGATAGTAGTTCTAACAATGATGTAGATTCCAATTTGGATATTGATTCTAACACTAATTATGATGTTGATTGTGATTTGGCCACATGGAAGGCCTTTTGGATTATCTTATCAAGTAGTTTATTTTACACTTACAATTTTGAAATAAATGATTTGGGATGAAATCATTTCAATAAATGAGATATGTTTTGTGATAGATGAAATATGGACTTTTGGTTGATGAGGGGTTCTTCGAAGATGGGTTCACTAAACAAGGGTGGACAATCATAGAGAGGCTCATCAAAGATGGGAGGATGGTTGAAGTGTGAATCATTAAATTTTGACTCTTTAAATATGAGGGATTAAATAAACATATATATGGGTTGAATATATTGACCTTGATGTTTAATTGGATGTCTTTGATTGTGATGGATAAAGGGATCTTGGCCTATCCACATTTGTTGATTCTCAAACATGATTTTATCTAGTTCTATTTCAATGTCTCCATAATAAATCAAACCTTGGATGTAAATCCCAAATCTATGACATCAATTAAGAGAATGAAATTAAATCTTGAAATATGAAAAAAAAATCACCTTCTAAATACCACTAAGGATTTTGATTGTTTTCATCAAAATACTTGGTGCACAAATACGCAACCATGTTTATCATGATTAATTATTAGAATATTTATTTCAAGTGCTCATTCAAAAGTTTATATCATCCTAAAATGAAACCATTTTTATATGTTGATGGAATTAATTGTTTATGTCATCATTGTGGCTCATGGGTCAAATGGATGTTAGATAAGGGTAAGTAAATAGTTTTCAATTTTCTAGTGTGATGGCAGATGTGATGATCGAGATTGTAACTAGTGGATAGGATGTTTGATTGATGTTGACTATTTTGATGTTGATGGGTTCAAGATTAATTTATTAGGATGGATATTATGTTTTATAGATCGCATTCTATAGGAAATCAAACACCTATTTCTAATATTCTAATATAGGTACCATTTAATTTAAAATATATCTAGATCTTTTTTAGATGCCATATACCTACATGGAATTTAATGTAGTATTGGTTTATGTTATTTTATTAATTGATGTGATTTGATGAGGATTTTGGATTTGATGTGATGTTTGATGTTTGATTTAACTAAGATTAGATTGGATTTTGATTGATGATGATTTAAAATAGATTAGAGAAAAAATTGGATGTTATTTTAATTGTTCCCAACTGACTTGTGTTGTAGATTAAATGGAATGTCAGGAGTATGATTTGAATTTGGATGTTTAATTTATTTAGAATTAATGTGACATGGTAAAAATAGACCCAATTTAAGTTTTAATTATTGGACTTGATGTTTTGATTTAATTGGATATGGTCAAAGTTAACCTTGGATGTTGACTTGATTTGATTTTGGTCAAATTTAACTTTATTTAGACTATTTATTTATTTTGAATTTGTCAAATTTGACCTGAATCAATGTTGAATTTAGATTTTGAGTTGATTTTTAATAAATAATGTTGTTAAAGTAAATCATTTTTTTTCCTTTTTATTGGACTAATTTAGAATTTACCCAATTTGATGTTTGATTTTTTATTGATGTCTAAGGTGTGATGTTTTCAATGAAAATGGATTTTCATAACAAAAAACAAAAAATGTGAAAGTGACAATCCCCATATATATTAAATAATCATATGTAATGAAACTAACATCACACCAATATTATCACACAGAGTGGTGAAAATATTCATCTTCCAATGCTCACTATGAATTTTTATGTGGCGATAAATCTTTTGGAATGTTGTATTTAATGTAATGATAGTTGTTTTCAATTGAATGATCTTCAAATAGGAAAAGTGGGATTAAATAGGTGTGTTATGTACATACCTTATGGTATGATGGGTCCCAAATTGATAGAAGAGATCGATTAATGAGATTGTGTAAGAGTGTATAATCTCTTCACATCATGTCATCTATACAATTTTAATGAATTGTTGATGGAAAATTATTGTTTGAGGGTTGATTTATAGGGCCTATGTATTAGACCATAAAATACCATCACTTCATGACATACATAAGCATGTGATCACTTGGACAATAGTGATAGTTCCTCCCTTAATTTTTATACCATGCCATGACAAGGGTGTTGATCTGTACACTAGGGGATGAAATCCTAGACATCATGACCTAAAGGGTGTTAAAGGTCCATGTTATACATCCAAAAAGAAAGAAAAAAAATGAAGTTTAAATATTTCTTATCCTCAAGGTCTTGCAAAAGAAAAGAGGATAACATACATAGCTCTCACTACAAGATGGGGAAGAGAGAAAAAAATGATATTGATCACCTATGAGCCAAAATATGGGTAAGGGGAGAGAATATTTATTATGATATCACACACAAAGAAACATTATAAAATAATATAATAAAATTGTGAATTTTAGTGCACCAAATTTGAAGTATGTGTTCCTTTTCAAGCACCAAAATCAAGTGTTTAGAATTTTTATTTGTTTGGTTATGTATTTAATGGGATAAAACCTATAAGTAACATACTATTAGTCTTATTTTTGAACTTTTATAGGTGTATAAAACCTAAAAATAGATGAGAGGTACATGCCAATGTTTTTATTTCATGAACAATCTATGTGAAATGAAGTCAAATCAACTAAAAATTTATAAAGTTAGTGAAAAACATAGCTTGAAAAATTGGCACCCAAAATAGATTCTACATATGTAAAAATGGACCACATAGAATTTGAGACATGGATTAGTAGTCTAGGTCATGACAAAAAGTGAATCGGGTCATGGATTAACATCCTAGGTGGTGACCTAAAGTGAATCCAAGACATGGCTTAAGATTCTAGACCATGAAAGAGAATTATGTGGAAAGAGATACAAATAACTTGTGTATTGTTGTGAGTTTTGGCTTAAAATATCTATGATTTGTCTAAAAATGAAATTAGGATGGCCACAAAATTAATTTTTAGGTGCATCATGCCGCCATACATCTCACATGTAACATAATGAGAAAAATGTTAGATTTGTTAGTAGAAATCAAAACTCAAATTAAAATGATACCAATAACCTAAGGTGATGTTGTTAGATAGAGCAATACTAATAATAATGTGATTCAAAAGAGAAAACACACAATATTTTTATACCCTATTGCAATTTTATTACTAAAATCATGATGTTCTCAAATTAATGTATGTAGATTAAAGCTTCTTGGTGGATGTCTGTGATCAAATGGATAACATCTCCCCTTAATTAAATGAATTATTTATATTTGGATGTGTTGGGATTGATATATTAGTGGATCTCTAAAAGGTAGCACTTTGTTTCACAAAATAAGTTTTATTGCTAATGTGGCATAACTCTATTAGGAAAATTAGACTTGTTGAAATGTTAGGGGGAAATATCTATTTATAGGATTTTATGATGATTGTGAGCCATTGATCTTGATTAAACATAAATGGTGGAGAATGAGTACTCCTTCTCATTAAATGAGCAATGTTTATGAGTAACTACGGGGAGTTGGGATGTGTTAAGTATTTTCATTAATGAGCCATGGGTTATCACATGTCTTGGAAGAAGAGGGATTACATGGGGATATGGAGGAATGTATTTATGTTTTGTCTTACGGGGGAGTATGGGATTTGAGTGTGATGTGAGGATATTTACTATTATTGATTTATATGAAATATAAATATTCAAAATTCATGGAAATTTTTATTATAAAAATATTAATTAATTAATTTAGATTAAATAACTTATAGGATGTGGTCTAAATTTTGTGGATTAGATATGATTATGGAAAATATAGGATTAATTGACCAAGGTGTGATGAATAATGTCAGGTTATGCTAAGGATATTAGTATAGATATAGGAATGATTTTGGATTTTGGGGATGATGTTAGTAAAGAATAAGTAGATTGTTAAAATCAATATGAAGTGTCCCATTTTAGGTGTCTACAAAGATAATGATGATGCATTACAGAATGTCATGTAGTGCTTACACATATTTTTCTTGGATTCTAGTTCAACAATGTAGTGGGCTAAGACTGTATGTTTTAGGCAGAGCTATGGTTCCTTACATAGATGGTTAAGAAAACATCCATGGAGGTGTTACTAATTGAGAAATTTTAATGTTCTTAGGTATTCCCTTTACTTTTCAAGCCTCTCATATGGACCTATGGAATTATTATGTCCTCATAGTTGAGAAACATTACAATATTAGTTCACCAAGTATCTCTCTTTGGCTAGAAAATTTAAAATATGATTCAATGTCCTAGTTATCACCCATGTTTACTATTTTTCTTCTTCCCCCTAAAAAGCATCCTATAAGAAGTTATAAAACTTGATCAAGGATTTTTCATGGGCTAACTCTGAAGGAAACAAAGGATTTCATATATTTTCTTGACACATTTACGGTTGGTCTAGAGAATCATGAGGATTTGAATTGATTGAAATTATTAAATAACCATTATCTCTATGTCTGAAGTTAGTCATCAGGGCCATAGAAGGCATAAAGGCCTAAAAAATATTCTTAAGAATTGTATTTATTTACAATGTCCTTATGACAAATAATCTTGGAAAAAAGGACATTAAAACCCTTCTTATCACCCTAATGAATGTTAAGATTACTAGAAATTTTGTGGTAAAAATCATATAGAAATCATGAGAGACCTTTAAAACCTAACTCATTAGGAAATGGAATGGATTTTGTTCTAGCCTTTCTATCAAATCTCTCTCCCTATGGTGGTCAGTTGTTATATCTCTTAATGAGAATCCTTTGGCATAAGCTCTGATTATTAAATTTTTGAGAATCTTTCATCAAGGTATTAATGTTTTAGGGGATATGTTTGAGAAAAGCCCCAAATCTTTTCTCTCTTGGGATCACCTCAAATCCAAATTTAGGATTAATCATTAGGACATTGAATCCATTTTTTAAATGAAAATGGTCAAAACTAATTATGTTTTTCATAATATTGGTGTTTCTTATTATCCATAATGGTGATAATAATTCCATTGGTTTCTCTCTAATCCTATGCTCTGTTACAAACCCTAACTTGGTCATAAATGAATTTCCTTGAACAACATCCCCTATGAAATGTTCAATGAGTGATGGAATATTAATAACCCACTTTTTGTTAATAGGAATTAGTTTCAAAATTTAATTTTGACAAACCTAAGAATCCTAAACATACCAAAAAATAATCTAGAAGGCATAAAATTATAAAAAAATGACTATAGGCTTACCAATAATGGACATCAATTGCAAAAGTTATGGCCTAAAATCCCTAAATTTAATACTTAACACTAAGAGTAATAAATATGAGCTTCAATTCAAGATTGGCTTCATGATCATGTTCTGATGATTTTCCTTACAAAATAACAACACATACATATTCTTCATAATTCATATGCATTATGAGTAATGGGTACATGTTCATCATAACACGTACACATTATTCAAATTTGAATTAAAAAAATTGCCATTTGTCTTGAAAATGGATTGGACTCCTAAGCCAATGTCTTAGACTTGTCATTCTACAATTGAGTACGAGAGGTCAAATAGAAAAAGAAATTTCAACTTTCATTTCCAAATACACTAAGAATTTAGTCAACCAAATTTGAAAAATTATTATCATGATGATGAACACTCTCTCCTCTTTACAAATATATGATTTATATATTTTTGGACTATTTTAAGATTACAAACTATGTTGATTTTTAACTATAGATTTTTTAGGCTCCACATGCCACAAATATGCATGCTTATGCATGTTGATATAATTGTTTTTTCATTCATCCAAGTTCAAAAAAAATTATATGGCCTAATTCTACACACATTCAAAAATTTTCATTTTCATTTTTTTGATGTAGTTAGATGGGGCCACATGAGTGACTATCCATTTTTCCCCTCTTTTTAAAATCTATTTACTTTTAATAATAATAATAATAATAATAATAATAATAATAATAATAATAATAATAATAATAATAATAATAATAATAATAATAATAATAATAATAATGTTCATTAATAAAATATAAAAAATATATGTCATAAACTGGAAGATCTTATCTAAATATTCAGAAAAGGGTCTAACATTATTAAATGACACTTTAAAAATGGAGGGCCACACAACCATCTATCCACTCTATTTTCTTTAAAAAAAGGAGTTCTTATTCAAAATTTAGATGTTTGACCTAGTTATAGTTATTCATTTTTTTTTTTAAAAACTAGTGTTTTAGAAACTATAGTTGAAGTGCTATGATTCTTGTTCTTATATAATCTTCAATTTTTGAGTGTATCTATATAAAAATATCTACACAAGTTCAATTTTCTAAAATTTTAGGAAAAACATGTCCACAGGTAGCTCATTTTTGTCTCTCAACTTTGTACACTTACCCTTAATTGGATTTAGTCAACGTTGACCTTGGATGTTTAATTTATTTTATTTTGGTCAAATTTGAGCTAGTTTGATGTTGAATTTTTATTTAGAGTTGACTTTGACTAATTCATATTGTTAAAGTAGATATATTTTGACTTTTTATTGGATTTGGTCAAACTTTACCTAATTTAATGTTTGATTTTTAATTTATGTATAAGTTGTGAATTTTTTAGTCAAAATCAGTTTGGATAACAAACACACATAAACATGTAGGTGACAATCCCCATGCTTAGTAAATAAGGGTATGCAACACAAATAACATCCCAATGATATAATGACACAAAATGGTGAATATGTTGTTCTCCCAACCCTCATTAGGCATATGTATATAGTGATTAATCTTTGGGAATGTTTTATTCCATTCATTGATAGTTTTTTTGCATTTTAATTATCGTAAATTAGGGAAAATTGGTACAATTAGGTATGTCACATATATACCTTGTGGTATGATGGAACACAAATCCATGGAAAATATCGATTAATGGGCTTGTGAAATAGGTTATAGTCCCTTCACACCACTTATTTTATATTATTTTAATGAATTTTCATTGTAAAAAATTTCCTCGAGGGTTGTTGTTTAAGGCTTATGTATTAGTGTGAAATCACGTCACTTAGTGATGTGCTTAAACATATGATCATTTGGCTAGTAGTGATAGTTCTTCCCATGATTTGTATACCCTATAATAACAAGGTGTAATCCATACACTAGCGGATGAAATCCTAGTCAATACACCCTAAGGACTCACACTTGGTGATCAATGTAAAATTTGTACATCCAAAAAGAAAGGAAAAAAGTTCAGATATTTTTGATGTTTGGGGTCCCACAAAATTAAAGAGGAGAGCATACATAACTATCATTTCAAGATGGAGAAGAGATAAAAACATGTTTTTAATCACCCATGATCCAAAAAATGGGCAAGGGGAGAGAATAAAATCTTAGCCTATAACACAGAAAGAGACACAAGAAAAAATATCAAGAAATTGTTCAGTTTAAGGTACCAAATATGAATTATGTGTTCATTTTTAAGCACCAAAATCAAGTGTTAGGAAGTTTTGTTTCTTTGGTTTTATGTTTGATGGGAAAAAAACTCAAATAAACATATTAATAGACTTACGTATGGCCTTTAACAAGCATAAAAAAGCTTCAAATGGACAAGTGATACATGCCAAATTTGTTATTTCATGAACAATCCATGTGAAATGAAGTCAAATCAACTGAAAATTCAGAGAATTTGTGAAAAAATGAAGCTTTTTGAAAAAGGCACCCAAAATAGAGTCGACATATGCAAAAACATGCCTCTAAAACTTAGGATGTGGATTAGAAGTCTAGTTCATGACCTAAATTGAATTAGGTCATGGATTGACATATTAGGATGTGACCTAAAGTGAATCCAATCCATAGTTTAATAGTTTGGACAACATAATATAATTCCATTGAAAGAGATTAAAAATAACTTATGGTTTTTGGTGAACTTTAACTTAAAATAGATATGATTTATCTAAAAATTAAGTTAGGATGGACTAAAAAGTGATTGTGGGGTGCATCATCCCACCATACATGCCAAATGTAACATCATGAAACAAATTTTAGCTTCATTAAGAGAATCAAAAACTGAAATTTAAATGCTACTAATAACCTAAGCACATGTCCTCAAATTGAGCAAGACTAATAAGAATGCAATTCAATAGGGAAAATATAGATAATTGTTATACCTTATTACAATTATCTTGCCTAAATTGTGATGTCATCAGAGGTATGGATGTAGTTGTAATGTTCTTGGTTGATGTGTGTGATAAAATGGATAAAATCTCCCCTTGATAAATGGATGATTTGGATAGGTAAGTGATGGGCTTGATGTATGAGTGGCTCTCTAAAAGGTTAGCACTTTATTGCACAAAATAAGATTTGTTGTTAATTTGGTAAAAATATATTAGAAAAATTAGATTTATTGAAATGTGAGAGAAAAATCTAAATTTATAGGATTTCATGATGATTGTGAGCTATTGATATTGATTAAATATAAAAGGTGGATAATGAGTCCTCCTCATCAATAAATGAGGGATCGTTATGAGTAACTATGGGCAATTGGGATGTGTTATGTATTTTCATTAATGAGCCATGGGTTATGAAATTCCTTTGAAGAATCGGGATTACATGGGTATAAGGAGAAACGTATTTAAGTTTAGTTTTGTGGGGGAGTATGAACATTGTCTTGGGATTTTAGTTTGATGTGAGGATATTTGACTTTTTTTAGAAAATATAAATATTCAAAATACATGGAATTTTTTATTCGGAAAATATTAGTTAATTAATTTGGATTAACTAACTAATATGATGAGACATGAATTTGGTGGGATTATATGTGATTATGTAAAATTATGGATTAATTGACCAAGGGGCCAAGAATAATGTTAGGTTAGGCTAAGGATGCTAGTACAAATAGAGGAATGATTTAAAATTTGGGATGATGTTAGTGCGAAATTATCAATTAGTTGAAATTAAAAAGAACTGTCTTATTTTAGCTATCTAAAAAGAGAATGATGATGTTTTATGTAATGTCATCAAGTGATTACATACATTTTACTTGTCTTTTGGTAACAACATCTAGTGGGATAAGACTCTATGTTTCAGGTGGAGTTATTGTCTCTTACCCAAATGGCTAGGATAATATCAATGGAAGTATTACCCATTGAGAAAATTTGAATTTCTTATCCATTCCCTTTGATTATCAAGCCTCTCCTATGAACCTATGGAATTATATTGTCCTCATATTTGAGAAACGTTATCATATTAGATCACCAAGCAACTCTCTTTGGCTAGTAAATTTTAAAGATCGTCCAATGTCCTAACTACCATCCATGTGTACTATTATTCCTTTTTCCCCTCTCAAAATCAGCCTCTAATAAGTTGTTAAAGTAAGTCAAGGATTTTTTTGGGCTAACTTTGAAGGAAACAAAGGCTTTCATAAAGTTTCCTAACATTTATGGTTGGTCTTGAGAAGCAAGAGGTCTTGAATTGATTGACATTAATAAATAATTGTTATCTCTATGTGTGAATATGTTCATGAGGGCCATAGAAGGTATAGAGGCTTAGAAAATTATTCTCACTTTATGATCTCCCTATGATAGACAAACATGGAAAAATGGACATTCAAACCCTTCTTACTAGACTATTTATTGTAAATATTACTAGAAATTTTATGGAAAATATCATCTAGAAAACATTAGAGACTATTAAAACCTAGCTCATTTGGAAATGGGTTGGATTCAGGTCCAAGCTTTCTATGAAATATTGCTCCCTATCATGGTCCCTTGTTATCCCTCTTGATGAGAAGCCTTTGGTAGAAGCTCCCATTATTAAAGTGTTGAAACTCTCTCATCAAAGTATTAATGTTATCGATGATATGTTCGATAAAAACACTAGATCCTTGCTCTCATAGGATCACTTCAAATAAAAATTTATTATTAATGTTGAAGACATTGAATCTATTTCTAATATTCAAATGGTCATAACTAATTAAGTTTTGCATAATATTGGTGTTGCTCATATCCCCAATGATGAAAAGATTAGCATTGGTCTCTCTCCAAACCTATGCTCTAGTACCAACCCCAGCTTTCTTATAAATGAATTTCTTTGACCAATGTCCCCTAGGAAATTTTCAATGAGCAATGGAATATCAATAACCAATTTTTTTTTTGAATAGGATATTTCAAACTATCTCATTAGCCATTGTCTAAACCAAATTACCTATTTTTTCTTGGTGTATGTTATACCAAGGGATCTTGATGAGAGAAATATTAACTAACATGGGTATTTTTCCACCCATATGTCATGTTTGTGGTCATATCAAGTCCCTCAAACATGTTTTTGGGTTTCTTGTTAGAGTTTAGGATGCTTGGAATTGGATTCGTTATTTTTTCCAATCATTTAGGCTTAAAGTGTTCACTTGGAAAATCATCTTTTTATGGGGTACACCTTACCTCCCTTAGAATTTCAAGCAAATATGGCACATATTTTCTATTAAAATCTTTTTTATCCTTTTGAAAGACAAGAATGTTTCTACTTTTCATAATTAAAGTTTGCACAGAGATTTTTATTCTTCTAATAGAATCTATATCTTGTTTAATGTTATACTTCAAATTCAATTTCTAATTGACAAAGTGGAGATAGAGATTAGATGGTTTCACAATCTACTCGAACACTGGGGTTATGCCCATGAGGTCATCTATGTGTCACATGAGGACCCCCCACATTAATACCAACACTATAACAAGATTGATAGGGTTGTTGTGGGTCACACAACTATGGTGACTATAATTCTAGGATCCACTCAACTTTCTCCACCCATCTCACTCCTCCTAGGTAGATATTATGTCACTCATGATTATTTGGAGAGTGATTTTCACCCAATATTGATCATGTAGAGTTCCCCCTAGATGCTACTGGGTAGAAAATATTTTCTCAACAAGCTTTAGCTATATCTTCTCATGAATGTAAAGAACATAATAAAAAATAAAAAAATAAGATGATAAAAGGATCATACTGATACCTCCCATTCACCCCTGCTCCCCATTGGGGAGGCTCACATGATAAGGCAGACAATCCTCCTCCACCCCTTCCTACATCTGTGGGGCTGGTGGTTCAAGTTGCCTAGTGGGTTATGTTTGTATATTTTATCTCTTGTGCTGATGTGAATTGTGATGAAATGATTTTTTTGTAGTTTTGTTTTCCTAGGTTCTCTGATGTGTTTTGTTTTCAATGTGTGTCACCATACCATTTGCCTTTTTTATTTTTCATGTATTATGTTTCTTTATCATAAATATGTTGAATGTTTCAATTTAAAAAAACCCTTTGTTGATATTTTTTTATGTGAAATAAAAATAGGGAGGGTTTAACATAGAGTGATTAATGTTGAAAATTGTTCAAGTTGAAAAATGTAAGTTGTTCCTTTTCCTTCCACTCTATCTTTTTTCATGGTGTTTGGAATTGCACGAGTTTTATTCAGTAAGGATGTTTGACTATATTTTTGCATAGCTCAAAAAGTGCATGAACATTCCACATATGAGGACATGGTGGATATAACAACATTATTTTTCCCACTAATAACATGTCTAATGCAAGGTTGAAAATTTAATAAAAAATTATAAATTATAAAAATCTTGTTTACATCTAGATCCATGGATAATAAAGGATGACACAAATGACAAGTGATCATTGAGAGTTTTCTAGTCACTAGACACCATATGATCCATTAGTCATTTGAAATAAGTTGTTGAATTCTATCATTTAATGCTTGACATGGCTCGACCAGAAGAAAGAAATTGGAGTTTAGAATTGAAATTATTGCACAATATTGACCATATCAAATTAATGTATTAAAAGAAAGTATAATTTGAATGAAAATTTTGGACATCAAAAAGTAAAAATGAAACATAAAATATAAAAAAATATTGTAAAGAACTTTTATTGGTGAATAGAACAATCAATTGATTTGTACTCACGAAATTGAAATAGGACCTAAAGATAATCCTTAAAGTGAAAAATTGTGCTGACAAACCTTAAAGGAAAAAAAGTCAACTCTATATTAATTCATTTTTATAGGGAATAATGTTACATATCTTGAAGAAGTATTGTAAATTCATTCCAAAGTTAAAAGAACAATAAATCAAAGATTCAGTATACTACATTTATACAACCATATAAAGATTCTTAATTGGAAAGATAAGAGGAATATGTGGATCATCACTTGCCTCGTGGTTTCTTGGAATGGGGTTGATGAACATCAAAATTGGAGGTGAACTCCATTTCCTGGAACCCCACCCTTACGGACCTTTCAGAATGTAAATCATTGGCAGGTGGAATCTGTCTGAGGGAACGAGGAGATATGGCCATTCGTTTCTAGTCACGGGCGTGGCTTTCCTATGTGGGACAAGCTTACGTGGCTTGCTAGCTGGCCTGTTTATGCCGTCACTACCGCTACACATCACGAGTTTCTTGTCTCCCTTCAACTAAGCGGCCGACAATATCACAGCCCTCTTGCCCCGCGTACGTCCACTCGCAAGACCACCAGCCCATCGTAGACAAAATATTCAGTGGTGCGCCAAGGGCACGCCATAAACTGTTGCTCTCATACCTTTCAGTTCCAGCCTTTTCCACACTTTATTACACTATTGTCCTCACTCCTGCAGGCTGCACAATGCGGTCTGTGATTTTGTTTGTAAATTACTTTCTCGCTTTACGAGCAATAAATACACAATGATTTAGGGTTTGTTAAGAATAGAAGCAGCAGAATACGACAAAAGCTTTGTTTCATTACGAGTACCACTTATGAACTTTAAGCTACCACGGAAGATTATATTTATTTATTTATTTTTAACAACAGCAATATTATAATGATTTGAATAAGTTTGAGATTGTCTTTTTTAAAGAAAATAATTTTTAAAATTTCAACTAGTATGTGTACAAAATAACATCAAATCTATAATACAAAGATTTAATTTTGAGCGTATTTCGTAATGGAGATATGAGCTATGTGGTTATTACGAGGACTATAGATATCAAATGTCATAATAATGTTTTATTTTTAGTGTTTTTATTTATGAGGATTATACATATCAAATATCATAATAATAATAAAATTAGAATACATCACACTTAAAATTGGATGTGGTACATTATGAGATTTTTGTTCTGTTAGGATTTCCCATGGTCAACTTCCCTTCCCTTGTATGTTTTCTTTCTCTCTTTGCATACTGCTTCTATAGGACTTTTTAGGGGTTTTGAGTATTTATTACGCTCGATGTTCTGCCTTATAGGCAAACCAGCTTGATATAATGGCTTCCCCATTGTCAACTGCAACAGATGTTGTAGGAGAGGAGAGAAATGGTGCCTAAGAGAACTCAAAAGTTTGTCTCAAAGCTCTTCAATGAGGTTCTCCCTCTGCCCTTTCTTCTCAACCAGAGGTATGTCTTGTTGGTGATGTTATTGAACAAGCATGTAAATGGTATGAACATTTCCCCCTTATTGCTTACTTTGTTGGCACAATCCCCTCAAAAGAGTTCTCTAGAATTGGTGTTCCACCATTGGGATCTAGCAAGCATCCATATTGTTGGTGTTAGAAATATCACCAAAGGGTTTTTCCTACTTACCTTTGAAGAGTCATCTAAATCCCAAGCCTTCCTTGCCAAATCAAGATGCTAGTTTCTTCAAGTTACGATCTTGATTTTGTCCAACTAGTCCTATGATTTCAAGGTCACTGACAAAGCTTCCCTTTGGAGTCCCCATATGGGTTAAGTTGCATGGCTTGTCGGTGTACCTATTGGCCTTTATGGATTAAATTCTTGGAACCATTGGACACATTGTTTACCACGAGTACTCAAAGTGGTTCCCTTCCTAGCCCAACAAACAAGTTTGCATTCAAGTGGGGCTTTCTAAAGTCCTAAAAGAATTTATTAATATTTAGGTAGGTGATCCCTGATAGTAATATAAATTTGTGTACTTCAACTTTCCTAATACTCACTTTCACTTTTAAGCATCCAACTATCTTTTCAAAGATTTCTCCCTTATGGGAAATTTGAATCCCTCCTTAGCCCTTCCATAGCCTAAGAAGCCCAAGGTAGTAGACAATAGGGATGGGTAGACCACTGTCGAGTACAATAGGCCTCAGCAAGAGTTAAAACCCTTCTCCCTAGGTGTCAAGCCTTCTTAGGAGATACTTAACCCCCCTGTTATTCTAGTCCCCTAGGTCCAACAAAACATAATTTCAAAGTTCCTGAGATTCCTTGGTCCGTTTCATTGGGATATTGTCAATCAACCACTTATTATTGAGTCAGTCACATAGCCCACCCTCTATAGTGGTGACTCTCCCAGAGATGACCATGGGGCTAAATGCCACACTATTATGCCAAGAGGTTTTTCTATCCCAGACCAATGTAATAGTTTTGTTGTGCTAGTATATTTTGAGGATGGATAAGAGGAATTACACATGCATGATGTCTCCCAATGAAATTTTTATCATGGAATGTTTGAGGGCTTATAAATTCATCTATAAAATACTTTATGTGCATCACTTGTCATCAAATCAACTCTCTAGATCCTATTTGTTTGTAAGAAGTAAAAGTTGCAAGTTTTCTTCTACGAACTTGTCTACATTGTATTTTGCATGATGCCACCAATATTTAAACTCTACACATGAAGATGGACATGGCATGACCAATATATTAGTATCACCTAAATTTTCATTTCATTATTTCCACAAGGAAGGACCGGTCACACTAGACTATTTGGATGCTTTTAGACATTGATGGCTATTGATTTAACATCCATAACATTTATGCCCCTAATGATGGTCCTAGCAAATCTTAGCTTTGGCACTCATTAGCTGATAATCTCCACCCACCACATGGCTCTTTTATGGGTATTTTAATATGGTTAAGAGTTTCAAGGATAAAGTTGTTGCCTTGTCTATGCGGTGGTGCATTAGAGAACATGAAGTGTCAAATTATTTCAAGAATAAATGGGGTCTTGTCGACCCTCTCTTCTGATGACACTAGTTAATAACATGTCTTGCTTTACATGGTGTAATTGCCATGATAGGGATCATCACATGATAAAAGGGCTTGACCATTATATGATGTAAGAAAAAAATATGTTATCTTTCTCCAACATTAATGGCTAGCTTGTCACTATTCATTCAGAGTTGGTTCTCTCTCATCATTCTCTTATCTCTACTAGAGTGGAATGGGTAACAAGGAAATATAAGGTTCCTCATAATCAATTCATCCTCAAAACATCTCTTATAAACCACACTGGAACCATTTTTTTTTATTGCTTGTATATGGAATTTAGCCCCTCACCCTCCTTATGTTCCTTAATGGATTGAGTGGTAGAATATGACTGCCTTGCACACCACTACTTTATTTTAGAAATATGGGAAACAAGTTATGTGTATAAGGAAATGCAGTGAACATGCTATGATCAAGGAGTTTTGAAGGGCCTCATCCCTCCTTGAGATCAATCCCTTTGACAATACTTTTTAAAATCTTACTAATTAACTCAAACATCACATTAAGATGGTAGAAATAGATGCTGCAAGAGAGGCATAGTTACATGCTAGGCTGCACTAGCTCAAATTTAGTGATAAGTCTTCCAAAGACATCTTGAAATCCCTTGGATTCAAGCAGGGATGCGCTAAGATCAAGGCCATCAAGGTATCCCAAGCAAGGCTCACTCCCTTTCCTAACATCTTTTTGCCCTTCATTCATCATTACAAATTATTGTTCCAAGACCAAGATATTAGAAATGAAAGAGCTTAGGATTTGTAGGAAAGCCTTGATGTGGTTCTTTGTAAGGTTAAAATGCCTGACTAGTGGCTATGTGACTCTTTTATAACCCTCCACTAACTCACAAAGTTGTCCAATGCATGAGTAATGATAAATCTTAGGACCTCGATGACTTTCAATATGAATTTTATAAATCCACATGGGATTTTATTGGGCTTGACCTATTTTAGTTTTACAAAGAAGCCTTGCAAAACAACTATTTTGGAGCTTTAATTAATCAATTTAATATTAAATTCATACCTAAAATGAGGGATTTGGAACTTCTTACTAGTTGGGAACCCATTACCTTGTTGAATGTCTCAAATAAAATCGTCACCAAGTCTTTAGCCAATTGGCTCCATTTTAATATTCTTGTCATGATCAACCTGAGAAAACCATTTTCATTAAAGGGAGATATATTTTAGAAAACCATATTACCATCTAGGAAGGCATGGAATGGGCTAGAGGTTCTCACCAAAGAACCATTTTTCTCAAGCTTGACTCTAACTAAGACAATGACAAGATTGAGTGGCCTTTTATTCTAGCCATGCTAAAGGATCTTGGTTTTGGTGAGATGACCATTAATGGAGTCAACTATGATAACATTGACTTATCCAATGTTATATGTTGCAGTGGAATAAGATGCAATGTTTTACACAATGTATGACACTTATGCCCAAATGGTTCCATTATAATTGGAAATGGATTACATGTAGACAAAAATTCAAACTTCTTGTCATTCCTTTTTCATTTGAAAGTTTTATGGTCAAGTTGTGGTAGTATGTCATCAAAATAGTGGATAAGAAGGTTGAGTAATCGATTACCATAATGTCATCCTCAGTAGGGAAGTTCCAAATTTGTACATAGATTTTGGTGGCCACCCATGTTCATTATTCCTTTAGGATCCCTCAAAATTAGCTTAAGACAGTTTAGCCAAAATTGCTAGGTATTTTCTCGAGTTTAATTCCAAACATGACATGGGCTTCCATCATGTTTCTTGGGATATTTATTACCTTCCTCAAGACCAAGGAGGTGTGGGGATTATTACCCTTTATAAGAAGACTGGAAATTCAAGTGCTAAATGGGTGCTTTCCATTATTGAAGATAATGAGGCTTGAAAAATCCTCCTAAGACATTGTATCTCTTCATGCCTCCCACATGGTAAGCTTACTTGGATGAATATATGTTTTCACCCCGTTCTCATCAATACAACTCCTTTAAAAAATGAACTCTCCTTTGTTGCCAAAATTATATGGAAACCCTTCAAAGCCATCAAGCCTCACATGAAGTGGATTGGGAATGGTTTTTATATAGTTTTATGTTTTGATGATCATATCATCTGGTGGTATCCTATTATGAAAAGCACTAGTATTTTATTAGCTGAATTGCTAAGAATCAAAGCACCTAGGTTATTTTGGAAAGGTATTCTTACCATTAATGATATGGATTTTGCTAGGGACTGGATTCCTTTGCGTAATTTGAAAGCTAAATTCCAATTAAATAATGTAAAATTATCTTTTTGGTTTCATCTTCAAGATCTACATCCTAATGTTATGATTCATATACTTGATTTCTAGACTCCACATGTTTGGTGGAAAGACTAGCATTGGAATTGTGACACCCATTTCAAGTTTTATTCTCTAGGCCTTCTATATTAGGTTATGAGCCCCTTCTCTCCTGATATTTACAATATCAATAGGCATTGGGATCTTAAATTATCTCCTAGAACGTGGATTGATAGACATGATAGAATTTGACATGCTAGGATCGAACCTAAGCTCACCCACTTTCTATGGTTCCTTATCTAACAAGGCTTCCTACTCAGGGAGTGGGTCTCCCACATGAGCATTACTCCACCCAAGTGTCATGCATGCCACTGACTTGTGTAATTTAAAAACTTATTTTATTTCAGCCCATATGCCTAGTCTACTTGTAAATGTATCTGTAACCTATTCCAACATTATCACCTTGACCCATTTTCCTGGTAGGTTGCTCTTTCAAGGTACTCAACCACTTTGCCAACTTCTACTGCTTTTATAAGGAATTTTTTAAGATCCATCATTCTTTTCCAATTTTGGAAGGCCAAAACTATTTTTTTTTTAAATAGTGATGCCTTCTCTTCTGAATTTACACTTAACAATAAGGTCTATTTTATATCATCAACCTTTATGCAGATTCATGTCCAAATATATAAGGTTGCAATGGAGGACTACCACCTCCAAGAGTTGAGATATCATTGAGAAATCACCTATTACACTATTAGTCATGTTCCACTAGATGGGCCACTTGAGGGATCACCATCACTACCTTCTACAAGGTGTAAAATTTGTTCATGTAATTATGACCACTTCTCACCTCTCTTTCATCCAGAGGGGCGGTGATCATCGTTACCTCAGGAAAAGTTTGACACATCTCCCTGTCACATAGTGTTTCCTTTAGGCATCAGTTATCAAATGTAGCTTGCTAATGGCTAGACTATTGATATGACTACAGATCCTCTAGATGGTTGGTTAGCACTATATTGTCCTTTTGTAGATCTTTTAACTTGGGTGACTTTACCTCCTATGGATGATCCTCTGCCCCTGCATCAAATGCTACTTCACGTGCTTAATATTAATATTTTTTTTATTGAGTTTCACGTTTAATCTGACATTATTTTTACTTCCACTTGTATTTTAAACTATTTTTTCCTCTAATATAAAATATGAAACTTGAATACCAATTAACTACCTTACTATGTAACCATCATACATTATTATTTTTTTGTAAGATATGATATCCATAAATATCATAGTAATCTTTTACTCTTAAAATTCTTATTTTTAAATCACAATTCTCTCAAGATAAACTTAATATGTAAGGATATTTTTAAATATTAAAAATAAATTAGAATTTTTTTAGTTTAAATCTTCATGAATTTTAAGCATATCTAAAAGTCGATGTGAATTTTAAAGTACACTAATTCCATTTGAAAAGGGGAGGATTGCCATGGCGAACGTGACCAGCCCAATAAGATGACTCCTTAAAAGTGTGTTTGCCAAAACCTTATTTACCTATTAAGTCTAATCTTTTTATACAAACATCATCTACAACATCCCCTAAATCAAGCATGAGAACAAATGTAACTTCGTCCCACATAAAGGTGATGCCATTATAATGTTGGTTGCCAAAAAAAAAGTCCAATCTCTCTTTATTTATAAAAGAAGATAATGTTAAAAACACATGCCATTGTTGCGTTAAAAATGTAGATTTGATGGGAAAAAGCTCATCAAGAATATATTATCCTAATGATATTGAAATTTATTATACGGCCAATTTCTCATCTAATAACTAAATATATAAATAAAATATTACAATTAATATTAAATTTTTATTAATAAATAAAATTTATCTAAAATTCATTTTTAAAAGTCTTAATATTATAATTTTTTTCTATTAAAATAAAATATTTTGACAAACTGTATAAAAAATAAGATGTATTAATCAAATACATATATATAATTTAATGACCATTATCTTTAAAACAATTATATATAGTGCTTACAAAAATATAGATTGAAGATGAAATGTTTGAGACATACATGTATCACATTGTAAGCCTCTTTCACGTGAAAGCAACAATCTAATTGATGTATGCACTTTACATGCATGAATATCGTTGATTTCAAAAAAGCTTGGATCTATTTATATTTGAATGTTAATAATAAATAATACATATATATACAATATATGAAATTCTATAAAATCTAAATTATATCAATGTTATGGAAAACCCAAACCAATTAGAAAATAAGGATTAACCAACTCTTCCAATAACAATAAAAATTAAAACATATTTTTTTCATTATCAAATTTTTTGTAATAAAAAAGAAAAGCATATATTTTACTATTAATGATAGTAGAGATTAAAAAGACACGTTCAAAGTTTGCTTAAAATTGTTTACATGCCAATACATAAGAGATGAAAAGAGGACTTTGAGTTAAGGAGGCTTTAGTCACGTTGAAAAATAAAATTAAAATTGCAAAGATTTTGCAAGCAAACCATTGTAATTAAAATAATAAAATATATTTAATTTTAAAATAATCAAACCTAAAATAGTCAATGTATCTTTAATAATTTTACAAATAACACATTGAACTTCTTTGTAAATAAAGATAAATAAATCTACAATATAATAATAATTAAATATTTTTTATTCACTTTAATTATAAAATATTCCTTCTTAGTTTATAAATATATTTCTTCTCTACAAATTTACCTTGAATTTGTAGTTGATGAGATTAAGTAACATCATATTGAATCTTTTTCCTCTTAAAAATGATTTTCAAACTCTATATTTTAAAAATATGGTACATCCTATTTTTTTTTTGTAAATTGTAATATCCCACTCAAAATTTAGTGTTAATTAATAGTAAGGGAATTATAAACACAACATAACAACAATGAATAAATAATAAATGTTTACATTTGTTTTTGTTTTTTTTTTTTGGTTTTTTGGTTTTTGTTTTTGTTTTTTTTCCTATTTTTCTTTTCTTTCATTTTTATTTTGATGAAAGGTGAGTTTAGATGTTGTCTTCTATATGTATTTTAAACTTCTTTAAAAATAATTTTTGAAAATTTATAAAAGTGATATAATATATTTTAAAAATTCAATACAAATACAACATTAATAAATATTCTAAAATAAATATATAAAATATAAAAACTATTATACTAAATTAATGAATGTAGCTTTAAAAACCATCAATTATGAAATATATTTCTTAATTAAAATCATTGTTTATGAAGAAATAGAACATCATAAATAAAATATTATTCATAATTATGAAATATCAATAATACAAAGTTTAAAATAAATATAAAACTTTGATGAATTTTTCCACTTTTAAAATTCTTTAAATAATGAATAAACCATACCCATACTATCACCATCGTTATGAACACAATTAATTTTTACATTTATTAAATAAATACTTTTTAAAATTACATTCAAATATTGTAATGATTAAAAAAATATTTTAATCATACTATATCCTTTTAAAATCAACCTTATATAATATTTTCAATGTTTGCATTTTCAAATTATATTATGTCTATGTGTATGTCTATCCATACCATCACATGTCCTCTTTACATCAATTTTTTTTTCACATAAATTTTAATATAATAGATTACATTATTAATGTAAATAAGGTTTTCCACCTATATGTTTTTCTTCACTATTACACCCATTGTTACTTATATATATTTTTATATTATGTTTTTTATGTTTATAACAAATTTAAAAATATTATAAATTCATTTTGATTTATTCTTTGATAAATATATTGATATTATATCAATTATATGTATATTTATAATAATGTTTTTACAAATATATTATTCATATATATATAATTTTCAAAGTTATTTTCTATTATTTAATTAAATGTATATTCTAAATTTAAGTATATTTTAAATTAATTCTAATTTATTATATAATAAATGCATTGTTACTATATCAATTACATGTATACTAATTATCATCGATACAACTTTTTATTAATTTATAGTTATATATGTACTATATAAATTTACTTTTAAATGTCATGGTACATGAATATTTATTATGATGATTGTAAATTTCATTTATCTCAGCACTAAATACTTACTCTAACCCGTACATTTTCAAATCATTAGGTAACCTATTTTTTAATGTTGTATTAATAAGTTAGAATTGTTGTGTCTATGTGGAGGCATAACAAAATGCATTCTCTTCCCATTAATTGTTTGTTGCATATGATGTTTTTTTTTTTTTTAAATTTATTTTAACATCATTGATAAATATAATATGTTTGTCACTTACACATATTTTTTGAATGATATTATTAATAAAGACAATATTTTTCTCACCTACACACACTTATAAGATTGCTACACACTTTGATGATTATATTTATCTTCACATACACTATAAACACTTGAATATTATTTTTGTTTGTTATAAGGTGATTGTATGTTTTAAAAATAAGTATATTGTAAGTTTGTTTCATTTTTTATTGAATATAAACATTTTTACTATATAAACTACACACCCATAATTGTACATACGATCATTGTGATTATATGTGTACTATGTAAATTTATATTAAGATGTCAATATAACTAGGAAGGTATTGTAATCATCTTAAATCCCATTTCTCTAAGGCTTAAATAGGTGTTGCAGCTCTTACATTTTTGAACTATCTTATTACTTCTTTTTTTAGTTATATTAAAAAAACCAAATTATTATGTCTATGTCTAACCAGAACATGATATATTCTCATTCCAAAAAAAATTATTACACATTTATCTCTGTAAAACACAATACATCATGGATATAAAAAGAGGGATTTGACCTTCACAAAATTTTAAATTTCTACACTCATTGTTGCCTTTATTTTATTATTTACCATATAAACACTTGTACTATCCAATAATTTTTGCGGATTTATTTTGTATTATTATTTAATAGATACATTTTCACTAAATAAAATACATGTACAACCATTATTATAGATACAATTAGTTTAATTATTTTATAGTTACATATTATAAATACTAGTAATTTGTTTTTTAATATATATAT
The DNA here is from genome assembly GCA_037957365.1 of Torreya grandis. Taxonomy (NCBI): domain Eukaryota; kingdom Viridiplantae; phylum Streptophyta; class Pinopsida; order Cupressales; family Taxaceae; genus Torreya; species Torreya grandis. Next base: position 573,888 of record JARHVA010006087.1, read on the forward strand.
ATATATATATATATATATATATATATATATATATATATATGGTAAGTTATATTTATCACCATGAATAAAATTTCTACTATCCTTATATAAGAATTCGAACCCCAACATTTTAAACTATCATGCACTCTATGTTTTTCAATTGTAATAAAAATAATTGGTTTTTTTCATAGTTACATATGAATTCTATTAATTTAGCTTAAGATGTTATGGCTAGTACAAATCTATATTTATCCTCAAGAATCCCATTACTATTACCTTTAGGTTAGATTTCAAACCTCAACATTTACAAACTATCATGTAACCTATTTTTTTAGTTGTCTTAATAGATTTGAATATGCGAAGCCAGAGCATAATGAATTTTCTTTCAAGAAAGAATTTTTTTTTTCACATGTATTTGTAAAGAAAATAATAAATCAGTGATAAATATAATGTATATTTCAATTACACATAATTCAAAAATTTTGATACTCTCTTTTGATTTTTTATTGATATAATAGATTAAGACTTACAATATTTTATAAATTTATAGTAAGTTAGTGGTATGCTTTAAATATAAGCATATTGTAAATTTATTTGTATTTATTATTTAACATATAAATATATAAATATCTATCATTAGAGACATGAATATATTATTTTTTTGTTATTTACATATTATAGACATATAAATTGGTAGTAGTCAATTAGAAACATAAAAAATGTACATTTCTTAATATACTTAGACTTGTGTGCTCACATTTATGCTTGTGCACTCTTTTCTATATCCCTTATACCTTCATGTTCTTAAAAAACATACATATACATATTTATGCTAACCATAGATTGTACAAGAATACTCCATAATCCTAAATGGACTATCACAATATCTTATATTGCTAATTTTCTCTATTCCCAAATCCAAGATTACTAATTTGATCTCTTAAGATAGTGTATCATAGGTTTATTACTTTCTTGGTAGTTTCTAGTAACCTTAAATGACTAATTTTCATGTTTTCAAATATCCATTAAGTCATCTGAGATACATTTCATTGATTTGTCATGGGAAAAATATCAAAAGTAATATATAAATATAAATTAAGCCTAAAATTATACTTATTTGATAACTTCAGCACTATTATAAATTCTTATCAATACATTCACTTTCACTATCATAAGATATTATAAAATAACAAATATAAAAAAGACCATTAAAGGAGACTCAATAGAGCAAAGTGAAAATGAAAACATAGGTCAAATTTTCATGTTGTCAAGTGTTAAAAGCCAAGTATTACATTCTATTATAGCCTAGTCATAATAGTACATATACACAAGCCTAAGTGAGGGAAGTACATAGAATTTTAGATTTACTCATAGTCATGGAATGTCATAAATGACCAATCACTTAGATGGAAGTGGTTGTGGTTATCCAACCCATCTTTCTATCCCATATTTCCTAATCAATCTTATGTAAAAATTTGAACTAGGGTTTGAAGAAAAATAAAATCAAAATAACTATTTAAACACAATAAATATATAAAGTATACACTAAATATTCATGTTCATGTGTCAGGGTAAATATTTAAAGTTGTACAAAATTGAATAGCTACCTGGGACATTATTGGTAAATTTTGGATAATATCGGTTGCCATAGTAGTTTTATCTTTTTCGACAATGTCTTAGATGCACATTTTGAGGTCATTTTTCCTAATATAAATAGTTTTAGAGCTAACATAAAATATTTTGAAATATTGTTATTAATTTAATGAGTAACATATATCATAAAATCAACTATATTTATCTATTTTTCCTTGTCTTATCAATTCTAAATATAGTATGTGTAATATACTTAATCTAAAATTCAATAGTTTTATCTTATTTAAATCACATTAATTATAAATTAAGTAAAATATTTTGAGAAAATTAATCATTCTTTTGAGCACAACAAGTTCTATGTCTTTTCTATGTTATACTTTCATCTTTCCTTCATAGAGTTTTTAGATTTCTTCTGTATTATAGATTTATCTTTGAATATAATTTTTAGTGTTATTTATTTTTTTTAAATAGAAAAATAGTTAATGTGGATGCTCATAATAGAAATTATTATTTTTATGTTTATTATTGATTTAATTTAATGAATATTATATAATGAATACATACATGATTGATGCATTGGTACATGTAACTAGAGATGAAAAAAACTTTTTAAGGAATGTACATGAAAAAATATATGGGCAAAGCATACAATCTAAAAACTAACTAAAATGTGTTGACCCTCGCATAACTAAAAACAAACTTAAAATATTCATATTCAAAACAATTGATTCTTTACCAATATATAAATTTTATTACCTAACATTAGAAAATGCAATAATTGACATTAGTAAAACTGAATGTGAGGGTTTAATTTTTACTATATTATCAAGAATTGATCCTTACAATACTCTTGGATTCCCCGTTCAATATTTTTAAAAATATATTCAAAAATAAAAAAATTCCACAAACATACATGTTAAGAAGAAATAAGAGAAAATAATGTACTCCTTTTTAGCGTTCCTTCTTCATTGATCATAGTTATTTAGTATCTAGTTTTTTTTCCTTAAACTCTCTTAATCATATGACATACTTAATAAAATTTAAAATTCTTTATATCAAGTATTTATTTTTTTCCTATTTCAACTCTTTAATCATATACCAAACACTTCTTTCATTAAATCAGTAATTACATTACACCTCTTTTAAATAATTTTTAGAAAAATCATTCTTTATTTAAAAGATAATCTGTTATTCTAATCTCTCTCTTCTTTTTGTTTTCTACAATAACCTTCCTAGCATTTGCTTTTATGGTTAGATTCCAATTTTTTTTCATCTATACTTTTATAGTCTATAGTAAATTTACATTTATATTGTGGTTGATAAGTTTTTAGAAACAATATTAGTTAATTAATTAAATTAGAAAATATAAATCAATTTGATATTAATAAATAATTAAATATAAAAAACATAAATTGAATGTCAAATAAAATTTGGATGTGTTTTGTGTGTAAAAATTTTTGGTAGGACAATTTAAATATAATAAAAATTAACAATAGTTAGTTTTATATATATATATATATATATATATATATATATATATATAATAAAAAAAGACATTAAATTGGTAATAAATAATTTTTAAAAAGAAGATTTTAATAGTGTTTTTGATGTTATTATATGTATATTTTTTTCTCTGTTATAAACTTATTTCTTCATAAAAATATTGTAATTACATATTCTAAACATCAAGTAAAATTAAAACTATTATTCAAATCTATAATCATTTTAATTAAAAGCTATTTAAATTTTTAAATAATAAAAAAATATATTAAAAAAATTAAATATAAAATTTAAATATTTTTACTAACATATTATATTAATAATATATTATTTTATTTTTATAATAAAAAAATTAATGCAAATTATTTCATGGGAAATTTAATTTACAATGTTACATCTAAACATGATTATATATATATATATATATATATATATATATATGCCCCCAAATTCATGAAAACCCTCAATTTGTAAATACTTATGATTATTATTTTTAAGTTTATGAAAAATATAAAAGTCAATAAAAACAAATATACTATTTAAAAAATAGTTTATATATATATATATATATATGAATGAGAGAGATCATTAAAAATGCATTGACATTTGGGGGGTGCGTGGGGGGGCAATTGAATATCTATAGAATCCCCAAAACATGTTATCTCGATTTTTGCATCCAATTACCACAAATCATTGGTAATTAATATTAACGGTAAACAATATTTTGTGTTAAAAATAAAAGATCGACTTAAAGGAAAAAAAAATGAATTAATGGTAAATAAAACAATAAAGTTCAAATTTTATTAATCAGCCAATTATAATACGTGGAATAACATTACGACTTAGAAATAACATTAATGGGTTCTTCATATCAATGGTCAAATCATAATAGTATAATTTAGTAAGCTAATATAACTCTTTCAAGGAATTGCATGGCTCGTTGATATTTAATCATGTAAACCATTACATTGAGAATCTTTGAATGGGACCAAGTAACTTTATTATATTATGCTCACAGTATTATATTATTATACTCTATACTTACAAACATACCATTACATCGAGAGAATGTCTTATAAATATTTTATGGATTTGATATAAAAAGTAGATTAAAAATAAGAGTTTATCAACATATTTTTTAATTGATAGTGTAAAATGTTTTTGAACAGAATTATGAACCAACATGAGACACAATTGGAAGACAATTATCCAAATGAAAAGAAACGGATAATGGCAAAAACAAACACAAGGGCCTCCATCTCTCGAAAGGGAGCAAACCAAGAGAGAAAATAAGTAAATAACATAGGAAACACCAAAAAAATAGAAAAGCAATGAAGAAAAGAGAAACTAAAACCACTAGTCTGTAGCCAAATTTGTAAAGACAAGCAACCAATGGGAATCCACCGAAAAATACACCACCCAAAATCAAAACATACTAACCACCCACATGAAGGGCTTAACTGCAAGCTGGGACAACCTGTTTCCCTCGCCTAAAAAGGAGATCTTTTAGGATTCATTAGAAACCATTGATGATGAGAGAGTGCACTTCTACCCTCAACAGTTGTGCCTCTGATCTATACCCTTTTTTCTACAAAGAGGCATCAACATCTACATGAAGCTTAGAAGGCTTGGTAGGGGGCCCAAAAGGAACCTACTTAAAGAGGCGTTGATTGAGAGGTTGGAGCTTGTTTCAGGCGATCTTCTACATAGGAGAGGGAATAGGGCTAGGAGGAAGGAACATCATCAAGCTGAAGGGAGGGATAGGGGAACCAGGGGGTACAATCTTAGGACATCCCTCAACATCACCCATCTTTGCAAAATATCCAAAGTGAGAGAAAGGGGAGTGGTATAATTTTTCATGATTATCCCATGTGAAATTCGAGTCCACCTCTTTTTCCTTTTCCAAACTTACTGAAGATGTTGACAAGACATAGAGGGCCAATTAGATATGCGATGACCATGGAGGTGGAAATGAAAGCAATGTAAAGGAGGGTATTCATAATTGATATGTTGAATCCATGAGCCATGCAAGGAGAGTAATTTCGCCAAAAGGGAGATCATCTTGGAGAGAATAATGTAAGGACAAGCATGGACATAGTTGAGGCCCCAAGAAGCATCATCAATCTTTATGAAAGATCCCACTTTATCCAACAAGAGTTTTGTAAAACTCTCATTCCTCATCACCAGAGGGAGAAAATGAAGATGAAGCCACATTGGGAGAGCACTGAGTTGAAACTAATTCGTTGAGAAGAAGGGGTTTCAAATGTAAATGAAAAAGTCAGAGCAATTGTAAAACCATGGGCTGAAGTTTCAAACAAAATCCCTGTTAGCTAGAATCTGAAATTCCACCAAGAAGAAACTAGCACGTAGCAAGGAGAAGGAGGGAGCGATGGAGTATCATGTCTTATAGGCCAAAATTGAGAAAGCTAAAGGAAAAACAAAAGCTTGCACACATATTTTGAACAAGGATTTCTTGCCAATATTCACTTCCATCTCAAGCAGAGGAGAGTTAGGGATTTCCATGTTAGGACCTAATGTGGTGACCTAAATTTGAACATCAACCAACATAAGATTCATGATAGAAGCTAAAGAATAAAAGAAATATTTCTAACATACGTAGGGATACGATATTAGAGCCTAATTGGATCTAAGATTTGCAAAAATTAGTGCAGTGGTGGTACAAATTGAAAGCATTCTTACACTTGGCATATACCCAACGAGTCATGGGACCACCACAAACCACATCTGAGTTAGCATATACAAGAATAGAAGGAGCACCAAGAGGGGGAGAGGAAAGATAATAGTGCTTGAGGCCTTCACCTTAAAGTCCCTCTTTAGGAAGGGTGATTGGGTCAGGTTGAATAGGAACAGGAGGGTTTTCAAGTGAAACAAACATAGGGGATTGAGGAGTCAGGATACGAGGACTAGAGGACATGAAAAAAGATATCTAAAACACCACTAGGAAAGGATAGGATAAATAGACAACCATAAAAAAATATTTATCCCCATGCTACTACCAAGAGGGATGAGCTACATAGGGCTGCAATCAGTAGATAAAGGGGGTAATGCAATTTCATCAGCTTGAGTGGGTGAAACTGGAAGACTAGAACCATGATGATAATGGCCATCTTGCACTATGAGATGTATGGAAGGTGGAGACGTTATACCACACACAGGAGAGAAAAATCCACTATAAGAAAGTTCCCTACAAGATGCCTAATCTTCATCTTCTAGCGTAAATTCTCAACTTTCTCGGTCAGGGTCCAACCCACAAGATATTCTAAATGGGCAAAACAGGTGTCTATTGGAAGAGCAAGCATTTATATTAAGTTTTAATTTGGTCTTACGGCACATGGTGAGAAATGAGCAATAGAATTTAAGAGATCATCGACATATTATTAGAATTTACTAATTAGTATTTTTCTTAACCCAGGGTCAATATTTTCCAGGTTCTAAGGGAACTAATTACCCATACATTTACATAGTTTGTTTGGTGGTTATAAAGAGGGTTTTCCTTATACAAATTATATTTGATTAAAATGTAGATCATGGCGAGAAACATCAATTCCCATAATTATATAAACAATAGCATGTCATTACAAAAAAAAACATCTGAATTTCATAATTGAAAATCATTCAAATGACTAAATTATTGGGGTCAACTCCACATATGTAAATGAAACATAGGATAATATAGATAAAACACACCATAAATAAATACATTTCATGAATAAAATAAAAAAATGACAAGTCACATCATCTTGATAGGGGTAGGTAACATAAGATCCTTGATTTTAACATGGAACAAAATTTAAATGTCAAAGTTCTAAAACTTCACAGGGTGGCATTAACAATCTATGTAGGTGAAATTTTAGGGTTGGGTTAGTTACCTCTCATACATTCCATTTCATGAATAAAAAATATGGTTTAGAGAGATGATGAGATTTTTTTTTAAGAATTTATAGATGGTGATGTGAATGGTGCAATAATAGCCTCATTAATGGAAAACAAAGAACACATGCACACACACATGCGTTCGCCCATGTGCACGTGCACACACACACACACACACACACACACACACACACACACACACACACACACACACACACACACATATGTGTGTGTGTGTGTGTGTGTGTGTGTATATTCATTAGCCCATCTTTGCATCGTTTACATCAAAAAACCAATGATACAAAATATTCACTAGTGCTAGTGACATTTTCCGCTATTTTCCATATATTCCCTCTTCTTCTTAAACCTTTCATTTCTAGCCTATTTATAACTTTATTACTTCAATTACATATAGTTTACAAAATGTAGTAGATGACATTTGTTTTTTTAATTACTTTGTTGATTTATGAGCAATAAATATGTAATGATTTAGGATTTGTCTTGACTTTTGCTTCAAGAATGTAAGTAGATTAGACAAAATGTTCATTCTTTTAGTGTATTAATTACTAACAACTTTAAGAGAGTGATGTGTTTTGTCATTTAAATTGACTAATTGGGAGCATGCATTATATTTCTATATATTAAAACTATTTTACATCATAAATTAAAAAGGATAATTGATATCAATAAAAAATTATAAGATAGGTGACATGAGCACTATCAATAAATAATAAAATAATATACTACAACAAGCCTGATGACTAATGTCGAGAATAAAATAGTTACAACCCTGGATCCATTAATCAATCACTACAAAAATACATGATAGGTGACATCAACAATGGTCATAAATAGTTTAAAAACATAGCAAGTCATTAGGGCAACAAGGCCCACATAAGGACAATGAATAGGTAGTAGACTATATGGATTTTATTCCCAACTACCCCCATGGGGATCCATATACTCATGTATGGATCCCTAACAATCTTGTTCAACATTTTATTTAACATCTTCCTATATCTATAAAGGGATTAAATAGCTAGTGATAATCTGGGTATTTTGCTTTACTAATATTAATTGGAAGGATCAAAATAACAATGCCCATACCTATTTTCTAGTGAATGCCACCATCTATGTCCAATATATGTTGAGAACTAGTGGTAGGGAGGATGAGGAGTAGTGGACAACATAGATTGACTATGTGACCTACATCAACCCCTACATTTATCCCTCTATTCCTCATATTTTCCTAAAAGGTCCTCATGGTGGTGATCGAGAAGCACTCTAATAATAGTATAAGTGGAATTGGGCTCATGGTTTATTCTCATGGGGACCATTGGACACTTTCAGCAAGTGATCATAGGGGCACCTCTAGTTAGGGGTTACACTTATCCATGTGAACCAAGTGGAACATGCCCCATACAATATGGACTCGGGCCCACCCCTATGTCAAGTTTTGAGATGTGTTCCTCAATTAATCTAAACAATTAAAAATGTGTAAAAATAATTATTTCCTAGTTTGTGGTCTAATGGTTAAAGTGGATGTATTGGCATAGTGGTTGTAACAATATCACTAGGTTTTACTAGAATATTGTAATTTTTCTCTTAAAATTAATTACACACATTAATCTTACAATTTTCACCATGAAAAATCTAATTAGTGATATTTAACTAAATACATTAATTTATTTAACGAATAGGTTTATAGCTAATCTACTTAGCTAAGGATCACCATGAATAGATATAACTATCATGAATAATACTATGTAATCAATAACTATTGCATATAAATCATTAATGAAATAGTACAAATTTAGTGACGACTAATACAACATTTCAACAACTATTATCTGAGTACAATGTATAAATATTACAATTTTTAGCGATACATAATAATATCTCAAATTGTAAAACATAATACAAAGCTCCATGGAGCATGACTCTCCACAATGCAAGAGTCTCCACAACTCAAATACTATTCTATAATCTCAAGTGTAGTTTTTAGTGTAGTACTCCAAGTGGGAGGGAGAGCATCATTTGAGTGTTTTTCCACACTGACCAGGACCATATATCCCCCACACTATCTTACGACAAGGTAAGGCCCTCCCTTCAAATATGGGTAGATAGTGATAGTATGGGAATTTAGAGTGACAAACCAAAACCCATGTGTTCTTGATATCTAATACATAATGTGTATCATAAATAATTTTTGTATAACATGATATCACACAAATATGAAAACTATATCAATATATGAAATGACAATGTTTAATTAAAATATTTCTTTGGCCAGAGCTTTCAATAATTAAATATCTCTAGGCTTAGTAAATTTCATACACACCACTCAATCAGATTACATCTAATCTTGCATTGATGACACTAATTAAGTTAGTGGAATTCAGCCACTAATTATTTGTAGTCATGAATTCAAAAATCCATTAAAATATATCAAATGTGAAAACCAATAGATTCATTCAAAATATTTCCATTTAGTTGATAAAAATATGCTAAGTACTAAACTATTAAATACACACATTTAGTCCATCAAATGTAATGTACTGAATCTAATATCATCTAGATTATTACTAAATAATAAACAAAATAAAAAATAACGCTTTATATAACATACCATTTGGATAATAATCATATCAAAATTTCTAGTTACCCAAATCACAAAGTAACTTATAATGCTTTTCATCCCCAAATAACCTTATAACATAGGATAATATATTTATTCATATTACACATATAAAAACAAATGCCAATCCAAAACATCATAATATTCTTTATATTTAAAATTCTATAACTTATTTAATGATTTTAATCAACACTAAAATATATAAATGATCCCACTTTTATAGTTGTTAACATAACACATTGTTTTATGTGTGTGTATAAATGGTATAATCAGTTCCATATTGGTTACATAGTCAAAAAATGTATAATATTTACCATTTATATGTATATTTTTAGAATTCACAAGTATTTTTTCAATATAGTATAAATACTTTATAATATACAGTATAATCTAACAATACATCCTCTATCAAATGTCGTAGAGTATTCTATGTATTCTAAGTTTACATCCAGCTAACAAATAACCCCATAGCCCTTTTATAAACTAGATAAATCAAAATTCACTTGTTTAATTAGAACACAAAGATGTTCATGTGATTTATCATTTACACAAAGCCAACCATTTACACTCCAATTCTATTGATTTGAAATACTCAAACCATTCACTTCGTATAATCATTTAAATCACTTGTAATTAAATATGTTCAAACATACATTCATTCATTTATGTCTATCAATGAGAATTATATGTCCATGTATCACAGTCCTAAAGTTACATAGTCCAAAAGATAATACAATTTATAACCAAATACCAATCCATATTTCTTATACTATTAAATTTGATTTGCAGAGAGACTACAAACTCATTTGAATTATGAAATAATTTCCTAGATTTATGAATTCCATAGAAAATTAAACAAAAAGTCATATGCTATAAACATAACTCAACCTTATTACATGTCCAGTTATAATAGTATGTTCAATTGATAAATGAATTTAGCCTAGACATTCCATAGTTTACTCAACTAGAGGACTATTGTTGAAGTCCTTACCAGGATTAAGACTTCCTTGATTTAGGACTTAACTATAATGAGCCTATAATTCATATATATAAAATAATATATATCCATGGGCTTTATATATATCACTAAGTATATATCACATACTTGTATCTATAAAACTGTGTTTAATCTTTGCTAATAGTATACAATTGAAACCTTGACTTTTCAATATATATATATATATATATATAGACACACACACACACACACACACACACACACACACACACACACACACACACACACACACACACACACACACACACACACACACACACACACACACAGAGTCTATATGTTATTAAAAAGACATAACATATTTCACCTATAAATCTAAAATAAGTGAAAACATAGTCAAACCTCATATAACCCATATAAGGTTTTATTTATGTTGAGGACTATAGCTTAGGATCTAAACTAGTTTGAAAACCAAACCCAAATCATAATGCCCTATGTTTATGACTTGAAAATGTAATAAATAAATAATGAATTCACCAAGAATTTTTAATTCGTAGAGGCTTAAAAACAAAGCTTTCATAGAGGTGTCTATAAACATGGTGAACACCTACACCCCTACCCCTTTCCATTATCGAGTATGGGGTTAGATGTTGGGTTCTATGAAAGATGAGCATTCCACATAGCCCTACATTTAGCAACTGATATTTTTTGTAATTCATTTATAAACAAGTGAAAATCCATTAAGACAATTTAATTCTCTTCACAAATCCATCAAACATATCAATAAGGAATTTAGGTACAAAACCATCCTTTTATAGTTGTTTATTTATGCCAAGAAAGCTAAATCTACTCTTTCATTAGCTTGAATTCTTTTTGTTTTTCTCCTTCTAACTAATATTGCCCACATGCATACCTCATAATCCTCCTTATCCTTTCTTTTATTCATTTCCATCACCTTACTCTCCACCACTTTCTCCTTCATCCATGATAGACCAAACTAACTGAAAATATGCATGCCAGAATAGATCAATAGAACCCCAACTAAGCTACAGTCTGCTACCATTTTATTGTAGTCTATAACAAAAACACCATCATGATTTTTACAAGAATGATGGTTAACTGATGTCAAGAAGTGTTTATAAACCCTAATCATCTTGAAACTTCCCAATGACTAAGAAAATAATAATTAAATATCCTTTATAAAATGTGCATTTCCTTTACTTAAAACAATTCCAACATCAACTTCATAAACTGACTAAACAATAAGACAAACTAGCCTATGCTATTCCATGCAAGGTCGACCCTCGATTAGTCAATAATCATTATATTTTCATGTAAAGTTGACTATCGACTACTTATTTAACATATCGACTATATAACAAGGGTAATACAAATATGTACTGATTGTTAATTATCACCAAGTCATCAAACACTATGCATTTGACTTCTATTATTATTTAACCCTCTAGGTTTAAATAATAATCCATAGGCTCTGGGAAGAAATTCAGCAAACACAACAATGTTCATATAACTTAAGCACTATAAGGTCAAAACACAAGTATTATTTTAACATGCTAAAATCATTCATTAATACTTAACAAAAATCTTATAATTCATTGAGTAATTTCTAGTTTTATATTACTATTAAAATTTATAATAGTAATCTTATAAATGTAAATCATCACTAAAAAATTGATTCAATTATCTAACAACATACATCAATTATTTCTAAAAAATAATCCAAACAAACATTTTTTTAAATGGATATCTAACTATGTATAACATCATAGCAAATCACATTAAATAGTTAGGTACAAACTTACCAAATCAACTGACTAATAAAATCAATAATAACTAGATTAGTGAAATCACGTAATCACATAAAATGATTTTAGAACACAAAAAATAATAGCAGACATTTAAATAAAAAAGCATACTACAATTATCTAATCTAATAAATAATCACACAATATAATATACTCTTGTGGTTTGTGCATGGGTTTCTTGTCTCACTCTCTGTCATCTTCTAATGTCTCCATCTAAACCACCCTCTCTAGTGATTTTCTCCCTCCATCACACTCTAAAGGATGGATCTATCCTCCATCCACCTCATCAAAATGAAGTTATTTATCCCAAACACAAATATATCAATATAATTTTATAGCATTATTAACAAACATGATCAAAATGTACATAATAAAAAGTATAACTATCTTATAACAAAACAATCATGTAAATTAACATATAACTGTCTCATAATCAACATATGACATATATCTTAATCAAACATTATCTAATCAACTAAAAACCATGATAATCCATGGATAAAATATGTTATACAGTTTAGAGAGAAATTGATAAGTGACATCCTTCCCCCTTAAAGCTGGTCATTATCCTAATGACATTTATTCAAACACAAGTTCTAAATTTAAAACATTATTTAGTAGAAAACAATATAATATGCAATAGCAAATCAATAAAAAATGTTGAAATAGCATGTAAAACTCACCATAGTCCTTCAAAGTGGTATTGTCTTTAGAATATTGGTAACACTAGAACTTGCACTGTGACACTTCTTTATTATGCAAATTGAGTTTGTAAGTGTCAATTATTTTGATTGGTTTTATCATTACCACCTTGAGATCCAAAAATGCAAAGTATTCCAATCCAACATGTGCAAGTGATCAACAACATAATTTTTAAGATAAGATACAAGGAAGACATTATGTAATAGAGCTAGAGTTGATGGCAATGTAATACTATACGCTATAAGATTGACCACATCCAACACCTTAAAGGATCCCACATATCCTAGTGAACATTTTTTTGATGTTCTATATTTAATATATCTTTTCTTAGGCTTAACCTGTAAAACACTTTAACACCTGCATAAAATTTCCTATTTGTTCTCTTTAGATCCACAAAACATTTTTGTCTATCATTTGCCTCAGCCAAGCTCTACGTGATTATCCTAAATTTCTATTCCATTTATGAAAGCATCTTAAGCCCAAAGACTACCCTATTTTCTAACATGTCATAACTGACTGGTGTTGTAAACCTCCTTCTGTATAATGGCTTAAAAGGAAACATCTTCAACGATGATTGGTATGAGTTGTTGTAAGCAAAATCAACCAATGGAAATTAATCCTCCCACTTTTATTATTGATCCATTCAATACATATGAAAAATATATTTTAAAACCTTTTTAACTCGCTCTATCTATCCATATATTTATAGGTGATAAGTATGATAAAATTCAACTATGTACTCAGATCTAAATTTAATGTCCACCAAAACCTAGAATTCATCCTCTAATCTTAATTTGAAATGATCTTATCTAGAAAACCATGAAATTGATACAATTTTTTCACTAATCTCTTTGCAATCATAGATGCATCATTTGTTAAGTTTCTTGATATGAAGTGAGATACTTTCATTAGTTTTCCAACTAAAACCAAGATCATATCACCTAGGTTTTGTGATAATGACATCTCTTGGATGAAGTACTTACTATTCACTTTCCACTTCCATTCTAGTGTATCATGTAGATATAGTAATCCAGCTGGATGCACATGTTTAGCTTTCACATGTTGACATTATAGACAATGAGACACAAAATTTATTTCATCTCTCTTGATTCCTTTCCAAATGTAGATTGATCTGAGCTCAACCATAAAATTGTTTACTCCTAGATGTCCTAAATATGGGGTATTTTTCAATTCTTTTAGCACTATGCTCCTCATATTCTCTCTATTAGCTACATACATCCTAACATTATAACATAAAAATAAATCACTCTCTAATTTGAATCTTTTATACCTAGGATTTTGAATTTTGTTTTAAATCCTCTCTAATTTGATACTAATAAATCCATAAATTTTGTTTTAGCATTTGCCAATCTAAATAGTAACATTGTGAACTCATAGTGCCCATATCGAGTTATGAAGTTGTTCTAAGAATATTCTCTTCACAAATTCTCAACTGATGATACCTTGTTCTAAGATAAATCTTAGAAATGATTGTTTCTCCTCACATTTGATCAAAAAAATCATCAATGCATGATAATGGATGTCTATTCTTGATCATTGCTTCTTTTAAGACCCTTTAATCTATACACAGGCAAAGAGTAGCATCCTTTCTCTTGATGAAGACAACTGGTTCACCCCATGGTGATACACTTGGTTGGATCAACACTTTTGAAAAAAAAATCCTAAATTCATGGCTTTAACTCCACCAATTTAGTGGTTATCAATCTCTATGACACCTTATATTGTGGTTCCAATCTAAGTGATATCAAACTTGCGCTTGGGTATCAATCTTGTTAATTCTCCTAGAAATACATCATGGAAGTTTCTTAGAAAAGGATAATCTTTGATGGATGGTTCCTTATACTCCTCCATTTGATTTATCTTAATGATAAATGGCTAACATCCATTCCATTGAGATTTGTTGAGTTGAATTGCATAAATCTTCCTTAGATTCAACTCATTTTTCTCACCCTAAAGTTGTTCCTAATTTTTGAAATCATCTTGAAATTTAATATTCTTTAGATAATAGTCAACCTTGAATTTATGCTTCACAAACCAATTGACTCCTAGAATCACATCATATGAACCCAATAGTGTTGTAAAAGGATCCACTATTGTAGCGAATTTAGGTAACCTAATCTCAACTTTGACTAAACACTTGTCAACTCTGACCTTAGACTCATTCATATACTGTATCGACCATGCATTTTCCATAAATACATCTTTTCTAGATAACTTACTAAGCATTATAGAAATAATGAAATATTTTGTTGCTTCTATGTTAATCAAATTAGAAATTGGATGATTGAATAAAATACTTGATTTCTCTATGGGTGAAGCTTGATACTCAGCCTGATGAATTTCAATAGCTACATTAATCCACTAATGCAGTATACCTTGTTGAGAAGAAAAACCCTTATTCTTTGATTTATCCTAAGGAAACTCTCGATCAAAATGGTAACCTCTACGTATGAATCAACCTCTAACTTGTCACTTCTTATCAGACTATTAGTTTCCCCTGAAGTCACCATTGAAACCATTATCAGGTTTCCTATTACCTAAAACACTATTTAACTTATCATTCAGATTCTTGAATTGACTCTTGGAGTCTCCACTCATCTACTTCTTGTTCTTCTTCTTGAAATTTGGTTTAAAAATTACAAACATATTTTTTAATTATCTTTGACTTGGGTAAGTGATTTCAATTTTTAATCTTGCTTGACCACCTTCTCAAACACCTTCTCCATCGTACATGGATGATGCACATCTAGTTCATAACCAATTTGGGGTTTCAATCCCATGAATAATTTATTAATTTTGAACCTCTCATCTAGTTGATACTAAGTTACATACTTATGGAGCTTGGTGAATTGCTCTTAGTACTTATTCACCGATAAAATAGCTTGCTTAAGTTTATGAAAATACATAAGATTTTGATTTAATTATAGATATGGAATCGACATGGACCTAAATAATGTCACAAACTATTCCCACGTAATGATAGATGATTTAAGGTTCTTTTTGAGTTTCTTGTTTTCCCATGAAGTTGATAATTCACTAACAAGTTAATAATCTCCCCAAAATACTTTCATGACTTCATAATTATTTTAAGTCTTGAAATATGTAGAGTAAATTTTTTTTACTCTAGGTTGCATTCTGATTCTTAGCCATGCACTACAATTTTGGTTCCTGCATACCTTGGTCGTAAAGACAGTTTTTTGGAGTAGAGCACGGGTTCATTTCTTTCATTTCTTTATTTTGTTTAAGTGACGAAGTGAAGCAGAAGCTGCCAAGTGGCGTAGTCTAAGCAAGAGTTCTTTCTCCCCCCTTTTGTTTCCTTCACTTCATTTTTGCCTAAGTGTTGAAAAGTAGTTGAAACTGCCAAGTGTCACTTTCGAAAATACAGAGCCGGCCACCTAGCATCGTCTGAGACACTTTTCATAATTTTTAGAAAAGCCACAAAATGTGTCATGTATCCAATAGCAGCTAAGCGAAATGCACCATGTGTCGGCATCTACATCTCATATTGGCATTTGCATTTCTTCTTTTTTTTACAAAAGGGTTTCAATAAGCTAAGCAGTAGGATCAAGTGGAAAGCGCCAAGTGGTATTCGCGGGAGGTCTTGAACTACTTTTCAAAGGAAAGTAGAAGTCACCACATGTCAACATCTGAGAGAAAGTTGGTTCAATGTTAGGGTTCAATGTTTTACTTCAACAAGGTTCAATACCTTAGTCAATGTGTAAATGGTGTGCAGTGTTGAACCGTTAAACCATTGAACCATTTTGGTTCATCGAGCGATTCAAGGGAGTGTCCTAAAGAACCAAAGGAGTCAAGTACCTTTTTGGAAAGTAGAGAAGTGTCATTCCATTTTGTCTAGGTATTGAAGAGTAGTGGAGGCTACCAAGTGTCACTCTCTGAGCCCCTTTCTACTCCATCCTCAAGAACAGTGGAAGACACCACATACCCCTAGTAAGACAAGCGAAAGATGCCACGTATCTTTGCAAGAGCAGCGGAGTCCACCACGTGTCAACTTTTGAGAGACCATCTTTGAACTTCATTTCCAAATAAAAATTGTGATGGGTCCTAGGTGTTATTTCAAAAGAAGACTCCAGCGCCAAATGTCAACATGCGAATATTGCTGCATGCATCTATCCCATTTTAATAGTTGTTTGGGCAAGGAATGCGGTGTGGTTTGTTTTGCTAAAAATATTAAGTATCGAGGAAGTGGATTGCGATAGGTGTCAAATATGGAGCGTTCTTGAGCAGAACATAGAGAAAGTGGAAAATGTTGCTTGTCTTTGATAAATCATCAAAAAGCACCAAGTGTCATTCTCTGGTGCCTTCTAAACAATAAGGAGAATTTCTAGAAACTGACTAAGTGTCCTCTTCCATTTCAATAGAATAGAGTGTTGCATATATCTGTTACAACAAAGCGAGATGGAGGGAAACTCAATGAGAGTTATTCTTGGTAGATAGAATAGTTCAATGAATAGATTTTTGGTGCCTACAAACATATAGTCTCATTATGCTCAAGGTTAGGATTACGATTACACTTAGGCACATCACCATAGTTAGGTTCATTTCCTGCATTTGTGTTTCTATTTAATTTTCTATCCTTTTCCTCCAAACACTTGATATAAAAGAAGAGACCAACTTATCTAAAATTTGGAGGTTGTTTCAAGTCGCAATATCCCACAGCTTGAAACTTCCCATTGTTGTTGATTAGAATCAAGTACAATTTTAAGCATCAATAGTTTTTGGCATGCTCGGTGGGACAGATCTTTCAAAGAGTCAAACAATTTTGGTGTGTTCTTTAGCCAACTAGCCTTTGGAGGTTTTTATTTTATCAACACCAGCGGTGACTCTGAGTTGAATCAATCGGTTGAGTAGTCTTGGTATTATCAAGAAATCACCATTTGGTATGTATAATTTTGTTATTCATAGCTGAGTCTTATTCTCCTTCTTGTATTTTTAATCAAGATCAGGTTTCTCATGGAATCACGTCAAGCAACAATAATGCATATGGTCATGAGTTTCACCTTTCACAAGTCCGATATGACCAGCCTCAGCCTTGTCATGAGCTATACCAGTCTTATGCCCAGTCTCCCCAATATGTCACATCCCATGCTCAACCTTATCTCATTTCTACCTTTAAAAAAACATTACTGGGATATAAAAAATATGTATTGGATCTTGGAAATAGAAGGGGATGTGGCCAAGAAATTCCTAATCATGTCATCCATCAAGTGAGAAATGCATTAGATTTGATTAAAAGTGAATGGGATCCCATTGAAAGAGCAAATTGGCAAAGGCTTACATATGAGATGCTGGATGTGTGTGGCTTGATTGCATTTTTGGAAGAGAAGCTGAGCATTCATGAGAGACAACCTTACCAAGTCCATCAACCTGCACATTCACTACCACAAGTTTCATATCAAATACACACAAACCCTGCTCGTGAGCCAAATCAAACCAATCAACGTCATTTTCCCAATAATGTCGAGTCTATATTGGAAGAGAAGGAAGTGGACTCCAAACCCTCACTTTCTCCTCAAGTCCCTCTCACCATTCTTCAAGAAGCTTCTTGCTTTTCATCTCAGCCTTCATACACTACCCACTCCTATGATGATTCCTATGAACTCCAAGAAAAATGTTTTCAAGAAAATCTAGCTAAGCGAGTCAAGGAATTAGAGGCAAAGATGAGATTGCTTAGATAGAGAGAGATAGAACTTTCAAACCTTAAAGGGGAGCCTATGCCAAAAGATACTTCTTATACCAATCCTTAGGTCCTTCAACATGATGACAAGTTTCCAAGTTGGAAGAAAGAATATCATGAACCCGTTGAAAACCTTGAAGAAAAGTATACTTGATTCATGGCTAGTTAAGAATATTTCATGATGGATGAAGAGGAAATCACCATAGGTACACCCTTTGATGAACATGAGGACAAGTCACAAGCTTTTACCTTAATCTCTGATGAGGAAGAGATCATTTTTGACTTTTGTCTCACTTTTCAAGAAGATATGGAGAATCATGGACACTCCCTTGATCAAGTCATTGAGACAGGCGACACTATTCTTCAAGAAGGCCATGAATAGGACAAATTTGGAAAGACAACATTAATACTCAACTAAGTATGCAGAGGGCATGCTAGCTTTCAGATTTATCCTTTCAAGAGGTTGAAGTCATCAAGGAGCATGATGATGTAATAGAACCCAAAAATGAGGTAGAAGGAGATAACCTAAAAGATGATGGATATCAAAAGACACAGAGTGGAGAACCAACAACCATCAAGTTCTTGATGAGACACGACATCATGAAGAACCAATATTTGATGGGCTTTCAAGAATAAGAAGAGTTTGTGGGTGTCGAACACATGTTTGACTCAGACTCACTCAAAAGTAGGTAGATTTGTGTGGCGTACATAGAGGACATTTCACCAAAGATACACCCATTTTAGTCACTTGTATGGCAACTAAAGTTGGCTTGTCATGAAGGAGACGTTAGAAATTTTGTTTTTGATCCTAGAGGAAAATAAAGATGCTTAATTAATGTAGTTAGGTAGTTTCCCATTCCTACATTGTTGTTGTTGTTTTCCTACTTTCCTTTTAAATAAGTGTTTTAAAAATAGAGTTGGTGGCTTATTTTTTTTTAAATTCCTTAAAATTTTACCGCATTAAATGATTCCCAAATCTTTCATAATCTCTAAGGTACCTTATGTCGTGACTTGCACAGCATGTCTAACTTGTCATTCCTCAAAGATTGAGTAGGTTTTGCTAATGGTCATCTAAATTTAATGTTATTTGAGACTTGATATGCCCATAAATGTCCCTTAGCAAGATTTAAAGTTTACAAATTCTCAAGCATTCCTGCTCTTTGCAATTTGATAGTGCCCAGCAAAATTTGTTTCAACAAGAGTGTTTTTATCTTGCACAAGGTTCATACCAGGTATTACATAAAAGATATAGAGATAGTGGGAGCATCATCTTCACAACATGGAGTTGGGACACCTGGATCTCTTGATAGGAAGCTTGCTAGTAAATCATATGCTTCAACTTCTGTGTAACCTTCGAGAACCTATCTGTGAACCAAAATCCTAGGAGTTGGTCAAGCGAGTGACCCATCAAAAGTAAATGATTATGCAAATGGAATCATAGACACAATCTTGCAAAATACTAGTAGCAACATTCTTAGAAAAGGGGCACACCAGAGGTGTCTTCAGAGGGCTAGAGCAAGGCAATACAAGACATTTGGCATGAAGATGTGGACCTCACAACTAGCTCAGTTCATTATCCCAGTTGTGCATCTATGTCATGACTTGATTGAATTATGCGTGGACTTGCTCCATGCACCATCTTACACCATTCAATGGGGTCCCTTCATGATGTAGATCACACCACAAGCTATTAGGGACATGATAGCCCTGCATTATGACAATACCGCTACATTTCCCACTATTGATAAGTTGCAAAGGACATGGGTGAACGTCAACACTCAAATAATGCTTTTAAGGACTGAGTTGCAAACGGCTGATAGTGATACTATGGTACCCAAGCTCCCTACACCAAGAGCTCAATTCAAGCTAGCTAGCCAAGATGTGCTATCAATAATGGCTATCATCTTTGGCATGAAGGATGACATGGCAGTATATGCCAAATAAATGGCCATCCTTTTTAGGCTGAAGACAGTCGATAAGATGTAGGAGTATCGACATGACTTCTCAGAGCATATCACCTTTTCAATAGTGGAACAACTGACTCAGTTCAAGTCAAAAGGGGTGTTCAGGTATTCCTCTTATTTGTTCCATCTCATACTATATCAGAACCCTGACCTTTTCACCCAACATATGGACTTGAACATATATGACCCTAGTTTTGACCCCCAAAGGACAATTCTTGTGTCTACATGGACACACATTTTATAAAAAACTAGTGGCCTATATGATTTTTGGGAACTATTCATTACCCCCATTTTTTGTTGCCTAAGCCCTAAACCTGTCATAAACAAGTTATTTTCAAGTGTTTCAAACCTCTTGGTCAGTTGTCCAATCTCATGTGACTTCTATTTTAGGGCCCATCACATGATCATAAGGGTTCATGGGTTTTGTGGAGAACCAGTGCTGCTATTAAAGACTTTAACTCTTAGGTTGGCATTCTTGGAAGTCACCAGATAGGTGTCAGTAGTTGATAATGAGTATGGATCTAGAAAGAAGAAGAGAAAAATGTACAATCTCTTATGGATGGCAGGCAACATAAGCCTAAAAGCTAGAGATGTTGAGATGGTGCTACTGAGAAAGCTACCTTCCTAGGTTTCCTACTAGTTGAAGACAAATGGGTTTATGATGCAAGTGGTTACATAGCTTCCTGGGTAAGGACCAATAGAACTGGGGCCAGTATTGCACATGAAGGCCACCCTTATTGGGAGACCAAAAAAAACCCTGCAGAAGATGCTCCTAGTCTTTATGTTGAACTGGTAGATTTGCCCTAGCCATAGAATAGGCCATGGGAAACCTTCTATGATCAGCAGAAGGATTATGATCTCAAAGTTAGGATGACTTCTAGTTTGAGAAGGACAGTGAAGAACAAAGATTGGGATGTAGAGAAGATTGAAGCATATAGGAAATATAGGTAGGAAATTTCTCAAACCACCCATACTTTTGAAAGTGTTGATTCAAATGAAATATGGGAGGAACTCTAGGATGAGTGTCATCCCTCCCCTACATCTAGCCTATAAACAAGCCAATTTCTGACACTTGGTACAGGGCAGGAAGCTGGAGCAAAACTAAGCCAGCAACCATAGGCCTCAGAGCAAGTTGAAGCTACAGTCACTACGTTAACCTGGTCCTAGCCTCTTAGAACTATGGAACAACAAAGGAGTGTGGTGTCTTCACCACCAAAGGATTCCAAATCATCAAAATTTATTGAAGTCCTCAATTCTCCACAAGTACCACTGGCAATAGTAGAGGTGGGAGGGAAGCAGATGCAACCAGATTTAGAGACGCCTAAGAAGAGAAAGAGGGTGTAGTTCTAAACAAATTTAGAGGATTAAGAAGAACCTTCATAGTACCAAGTGTAGAGCACTATAATTCCCCCTTAGGTAAGTATTACTCCTCCTCCCTCTCAGTCTGTTCCTTTCCCTGTCAGCATGATGTGTCCACCTAGCCAAATGACACCTTCTATCACCTCTGCCATCCCCATTTTGCAATTCACCCCATCCTTGATGCCTCACGCCCTAAAACTACCACATTGATCCCCCTCCTTTCTTAAAAAGATGCCCCTTCAGCTCACCCCTAGCCAACCACTAGTTATTTAATATGGTCTACCATAAGGATATCCTTTTGTGGGAGGATACATTGGATCGCCTTCCACCTTTTAGATGCAGGCTGATGCTACTCAGAAGGAAAGAGAAACCCAAATGGAAAAGAAGAAAACCAAAGAGAATAAAGCATTCATTGCCCCACACTGGTGGTCACAATTTGACCCTATTCAGCAGTAACTGATAGTGACCCATTTGTCACCCAATGTCATCAACCCAAATGAGTAGATGTAGCTAGAGGACTATACAATGAATGTAATGGCCATTAATATGTCTTTGTTTAGGCCCTAGGATAGAGTTGACTGATTGATAGAATCCACTTCTGTAGTCATAGAATTATCTAAAAAGATCAAGAAGACTACAAAAGATGGAGGCCGATTTGGCCAAAGAAAAGGCAAACCATAACAGTTTGGCTGAAGAAGTAAATAAAAAAGATAATGCAATAGCAAGCCTGAATAAAGTGTTGCAAGATATTGTTTCCCTTCAGACTCACTGGGTAGTCCAAGCCTAGAATGATTCATTAAAAGTAGAGATCACACATGCAAAGGATACATCAATGGCCCTTAGGTGGGAAAAAGCAGCGTTACAGGGGAGACTCAAAGGACATCAGCTGTAAGTTACTCAATTGCAGCAGAAGATGCTAGATGAACAAAACAAGGTTATGGCTTTTCAAGCCCAGTTCTAAGCAAAACAATAAAAAGTGGCACAACTGACAATAGAGCTGGCCAATAGGCCAAAAGGTGTCATAGTGATAAAACTGGTAAAAGAGCTATATGAATCAATGTAGTGAAGAATCTCCTCAGAGATTATTCAGCTCAGACCATCCCTCACCTTCTTGCTTAATGCACAATAATTGTGCAAAAAGGTGGAAGATTTAGTGAAGAAAACTCTAGCTATAATCACTGACAGAGTCACAGACTCCCAAACCTTGTTGTAAAGCTCTACAACACAACAGATGTGACACTGGTAGCTACGGGCATCACTGACAGAATGGTTGTTGTAAAAAAAGTCAGTGAAGTACTCAGTTGTAATGATGTGGCCAATAGTTGTAAAGAGCTTCTCAAAGTCATGAAAGAAGGCATCAACGAGATGAGGCAACATATTGAAGATCTAGTACAACTAGGCCTTCCTTCTACATTTTTGGATTCCAACAGGGTGTTAATGGTCGATCAAATTGAACCATTGCTCCAAGCCAAGTAGAAAGATCAAATAGTTTTCCAAGACCTGTAAGATGATTCTTTAATATTAGAAGTCAAAGCTATTCTAGTTCTTATTTCCTAGCTAGAGTTCAAACTAAAAGCTACAGTTCAAAATTTTCAAAATTTCTTGCACAAGGATATTATTCACCTTGATCTAGCTTTCATTGAATTATAGAACAAGCAAGGGTTATTTGACCAAGAGTGGTCCATCTACCAGACAACACTTTTGAAGCTATAAAATTTTGAAATTTTGATAGAACAAGAGTTGGGTTTCTTTTTTAGTAGGATCAAAAGTCTTGGGGGTCACCAGTAATTGTAGAGTATTTTTTTTACTCTATGTTGCATTTTGATTCTCGGCCGTGCACTGCAATTTTAGTTCTCGCATACCTTGGTCATAACAGCAATTTTTTGGAGTAGAGTGTGGGTTTGTTTCTTTCATTTCTTTATTTTTTTAAAGTTTAGAAGTGCAACGAAAGCTACCAAGTGGCATAGTTTGAGCATGAGTTCTTTTCCCCCCCTTTTGTTTCCTTCGCTTCATTTTTGCCTAAGTGTTGAAAAGCAATGGAAACCGCCAAGTGTCACTTTTTGAAACACAAAGCCAACCAGCTGGCATCATCTAAGATACCTTTCATAATTTTCAAGAGAGCCATAGAATGTGCCACATATCTAATAGTAGCTAAGCGGAATGTACCACGTGTCGACATCCACGTCTCATATCGGCACCAATGTTTCTTCTTTTTTTTGGTAAAAGGGTTTCAATAAGCTAAGCAGTAGGATCAAGCGAAAAGCACCAAGTGGCAGTCGTAAGAGGTCCTAAACTACTTTTCAAAGGAAAGTAGAAGTCACCACATGTCAACATCTGAGAGAAAGTTAGTTTAATGTTAGGGTTCAATGTTTTGGTTCTACAAGGTTCAATACCTTGGTCAATGTTTAGATGGCATGCAGTGTTGAACTATTGAACCATTTCAGTTCATCAGGTGGTTTAATGGAGTGTCCCAAAGAACCAAAAGGGTCAAGTACATTTTTGGAAGGTAGAAAAGCATCATTCCATTTTGTCTAGGTATCGAAGAGCAGGAGAGGCTACTAAGTGTCACTCTCTGAGCCCCTTTCTACTCCATCCTCAAGAATAGTGGAAGACACTACATAACCCTAGTAAGACAAGCAAATGATGCCACGTATCTTCCCAAGAGTAGTGGAGCCTGCCATGTGTCAACTTTTGAGAGACCATCTTTAAACTTCATTTCTAAATAAAAATTGTGGTGGGTCCCGAGTGTTATTTCAAAAGAAAACTCCAGTGCCGAGTGTCAACATGCAAAGACTACCACATGCATCTATTCCCTTTTAAAGTTGCCTAGACAAGGACTACAGTGAGTTTTATTTTGTTAAAACTACTAAGTATCGAGGAAGTAGATTGTGACAAGTGTCAAAGATGGATTGTTCTTGAGCAGAACATAGAGAAAGCAAAAAATGTTGTGTGTCTTCGATAAATCATCAGAAAGCATCAAGTGTCATTATCCAGTTCCTTCTAAACAATAAGGAGAATTTATAGAAACTGACTAAGTGTCCTCTTCCATTTTGACAGAATAGAGTGTTATGTGTGTCTATTACAACAAAGTGAGATGGAGGGAAACTCGGTGGGACTTATTCCTGGTAGATAGAATAGTTCACTAGGTGGATTTTTGGGGCTTGCAAACATTGAATGCACCATCTATTTGTCCGCTGTAGGTGGAGGAGAATGGATAGTTACATAGCTAAGCAGGTGATTGAGTGAGGAAATTTAGGCATGGAAGTAGGTACTAGACATGAATCACCATGCCGCTGTCAGGGCAACCACCCTGCTCCTGCATGGCCCTTTTTGATAAGACTAGGATACATGCAAGGCATTGAAAGCACCGTCTGTTTGTCCCCTGTAAGTTAAGTTTGAAGTAGAATTGCATGGGAAAAGGGATGAATGAAGGAGACACCTGAAGCTATAAAAAAAAGGATCAGTTTGCCAAAAAAAAGGGGGGACTTTCTATAGTTTAGACTTTCTAGAGTTTTGACCAGTAATATCATTTTATTTTGTCTCATTTTCTTAAGTTGTAAAGTTGATGTAACTGTGCATTTTTTTGTGCCTTTTATGTGGGTGAATGAAATAAGAAGATTGAACTCTATGCCTTTATTGATATTATTTATGTCATTTGCAAAGGTAGTTTATACTGTAGATTTTCTAGAGTTGTGATTAGGAATGTCATTTGCTTTTATCTCATTTTTTTGAATCTAGAGTTCTATATAACTGTACGTGTTTTTACACCTCTTATGTGAATGGAAGATTCTTATAAGAAGATTGAACCCTATGCCTTAGTTGACATTTCCTATATTTCATCAAAAGAACCTCTATTGTGAGCCTCTATTTCTGTTATTTTCATCTTTTACATTGATCATGCACTTGTTTTCTCTTATATGTAAATGAATCCTACATATAGTCTCACTATGCTCAAGGTTAGGATTAGGATTACACTTTGACACATTGACATAGTTACGTTCATCTGTTGCATTTGTATTTCTATTTAATTTTCTATCCTTTTCCCCCAAACACTTGATATAAAAGAAGAGACCAGCTTCTCTAAAATCTGGATGTTGTTTCAAGTCACAATATCCCATAACTTGAAACTTCCCATTGTTGTTGATTAGAATCAAGCACAATTTTAAGCATCAACAAATTATTTTTCCATTTCTATCATCCATGCTTCATCTCCATCTTCCAACATAGTTCCATCGAGATTGGGTGGATTTACCTTTTTCATGTCCCATGCCAACTCTACAACTACTCAAGCTATCCCATCTTGTCCTACTTCTACATGCCTCTACTCTTAAATATGTTCTTGATCATTATGATGTTCTTCAAGCTCCTCTTGTTTATTATCTTCTTCATTTTCATGAAATTATTAGTCTAGGGATGCTATTATGTCTATCGTCTCTTGAATGGTCGTGATGATTTGATCTAACTTTGTATCTTGCTTAGCAGTAAACTGATTTAGATGAAAGGGGGGTTACTAATATATAAAATACCATTATTATTCTTTATTTTTAGGAGAATAAGTTTTAGTTAGTGAAAACATTAAGTCTTAGAGTTTGAGGCTTAGCTCTGATACCACAATGTCGTAACCCCACTAGGTTTTACAAGAATATAGTAATATCTTAAAATTAATTACAGATAGTCATCTTACAAATTTGACCATGATAAATATAATTAGTTTTATTTAACTAATTTCATTTATTTATATAAATAATAGGTTTATAGAAAATCCACTTAGTCAAGGATCACCATGAATAAATATAAGAATCATGAAAAAGTGGAGTAATCAATAAATATTGTATCTAAATTATTAATAAAATAGTACAAATTCAACCATGACTGATGCAACATTACAAACATTGTTGTATAGGTACAATGTATAAATACTATTGTTTTTAACAATACATAATATTATCTCAAATAATATAACATGATACAAAGCTCCACAAAGCATGAGTCTCCACAACTCAAGTATTATTTTATAATCTCAAGTGTAGTCTCTAGTGTAACACTCCATCTAGGAGGAAGAGCATCATTTGAGCTCTTTTACACACTAACCACGGTCCATATATCCCCACACTATCTCCCAAAAAGGGATCCCCCTCCCTTCACAGATGGGAAGATTATTGATGGTGTAAGAATTCAAAGTGACAAACCAGAACCCATGTGTTGTATATATTTAATAGATAATGTGTATCATAAATAAATCCATTCTAACGTGATATCACATAGATATAAAAACTATATCAATATATGAAATTTACTTTTTAAATTAAAACATTACTTTGCCAAAGCTTTAAATAGTTAAATATCTCTAGGATCAATTAGTTTCATACACACCACTCAATTAGATTACACCTAATCATCCACTAATGGCACTAATTAAGCCAATGGAATCCATCCACTATTTATTTAGAGTCATGAATGTAATAATTAGTTCAAATATATAAAATATAAAAACTAATAGATTCATTCAAAATATTTCCCTTTAGCTAATAAAAATATGGCAGGTACTAAAATGTTAAATACACACATTTAGTCCATCAAATATAATATACTAAATCCAATATCATCTAGTTTATTATAGAATAATAAATAAAATAAAATGTAGTCCATTACATAACATACCATCTGGGTAATGATCATATCAAAACTACTAGTTACCCAAATCACAAAGTAACTTATAATGTTATTTCATCCCTAAAAAAACATTATAACATAGGATTACATATTTATTCATTTTCCACATTAAAAAAAAAGCCATTCTCAAACATCAGAATATGATTTATAATTAAAACTCATAACAACTTATTTTTAAAAATTTAATCAACATTAAATTATATACAAGCTCCCTCTTTCACACTTGTAAACATAAAAGAATTGTACACACACACACACACACACACACACACACATTTAACTTATAATGTTATTTCATCCCTGAAAAAACATTATAACATACGATTATATATTTGTTCATATTCCACATATAAAATAAAAGTCATTCTGAAACATCATAATATGCCTTATATTAAAACTCATAACTTATTTTAAAAAATTTAATCAATATTAAAATATATATAAGCTCCCACATTCACACGTGTAAACATAACACAACTATATACATAAGACATACATACATAACTTATACCATTTGTATGTATATTTTTAGAATTCAAAAGTACATTTTTAGTATAGTATAAATACATTATTTTATATATTATACACTAAGAGACATCATCTATCAAATTCGTAGAGTATTATGTATACTCTAAGTTAAATTCTAACAAAAAAATAGACACACAACCATTTTATAATTTGGATAAATCCCAATGTACTTATTTAATTAAAACACACAAATTTTCATGTGATTTACCATTTACACTGCAATTGTATTGATTTGAAACAATCAAACTATTAAATTCATCTAATAATTTATATTATTTGTAAT
>JARHVA010006087.1:610000-620000 GCA_037957365.1 Torreya grandis
GTCAAATATTTATGCATTTTACAAGCACTTCTAATTCAAACTTTGTGTAATTCATAATATGTAATGTGATTTGAATCTGAACAATGGATCTAAATTCCTTTATAATCTTAAATTTAATATGTACAACTTGTAACTAGGTATAGATCTAGTCCATTTATCCAAAATATCCTCATTACTATGGATGCTATAGAGACCCTAATCTTACCACATTAGTGTCACCACTAATGTACTATCATCAAAATTAATCATCCATCATTTATCATAAGCCACCCTAATGTCATCAAAAATATAGATCATAATTACCTTAATTACAACATGACCTCTGATATAGTTCCATTAACATTACACTTTGATTCATTAAATAGTAAATCAATTTTAGTTAGTAAATTAATCACTAATTAATCCATGTATAAAATAATAATAATAATAATGATGATGATGATGATGATGATGATGATGATGATGATGATGATGATGATAATAATAATTTTAAAAAAAAAAAAAAAAAAAAAAATCCATTATCTAACTCATCATCCCACTCTTGGAACATATTTAATTCATTTAGCTATGCCAATTACCCATTCAACCCTCATATTTACTCAATCAACCAAGTCAACTAATTCATCAACAAACTTCAAAAAATTCCTCATCCACCACATAAATTCCCTCAAATTCCTCAATCAAATCATAAATTTAAGACTTCCACTTGTAAACCAATTTTCCATCGTTAAAAATTCAAAATATTAAATAAATACAAATTTATCTAATTCATCAATCTTCCATCAAATAAATCTATAAATTAATCATTTATATTCCATTATTAGGAAGAACACTTTTGATTCTAGAGATATCATGCAAACTTAAGATGAATTAATCAATCAATCAATCAACCATCAGATTCTTAAAACACTGCTCTAATTATTTCATGGAATTCCATTGAGAAACCATAATCAAAATATCACAACGACATTTTTTCAATGAAGGAGATGTGTTGATTTGGTAACTCCTATACTAGGTTCTTGTTTGTTTTATTTCATTTCTCAAACTAAAGTTTATGTAAATCTTAGAGTAGGAATTATAACATGTTTCTATGTTTATGTTTTAGAGATTTAAATTTCATCATTCACATTTTGGTGTGCCCGATGGGACCACATTCCCTTATAATTTATAATACTTTGTTTGTTTGTTTTGAATGGGTATTTTAACATTTATGTTGTATATTAAGTTTTAAATATATGTATAGTTTAGTATTCTAACTCCGTGAGTTAAAATATAACTATTTTTTGTCTTTTTTCAAAATTTAACTTGTTCCCTATCAAACAGTGTTTCCATACTATGAAATAGTGTATCCATCCTTCATAATGATTTTTTTGTACTAATATTTTAAATTTACATATTTTTGTATATGTGTTATATGTATGTTTATTGAGAATTTTTTCTTCACTTATCTTGAGCATTTGCTTCATATCTAATCTTTAAATTTTTCATCTTCTCTTCAATGTTTTTAGGATGATAATTGACATTTATGTGTTGATCTTTGATGTTTGCATCTCAAGTACTAATTTTCCATTTAACTGTGTTTCTTATTTTAGGACCACATTTATGCCATATTTCCTTATTTTTGTTTTCTTATTTTCTCTTTTCCTATGGTGTAAGTTATGCTTGCTAGATACATCTTTTACACTACTAACATTTGTGTTTCTAGTAATGCTACTCAATATTTGGAGTTTAAACAACCTTAATCATTACAGTTAATTTTTATTTAAATTAGTTTCTCTATTTGTCACTATCTTTGTTATGAATCTAAGTTCTCTATGCTCTTGTCTTATGCCAAAAGGCAATCTTAATAATCAAAAACAATTTTGATGATTTTGTCTCTTACGAATAAACTACATATGTTATTTCCTTACATCATAATGTTATATTTTAAACTTGATATATTTTTCATATTTATACCAAGCGTGCATACCAATTCCATATTCCCAAAGGCTATACATATTAATGAGGAGTTGATAATATTATCTTAGTGGTTGCCTACTTTACCAATAACATGAAGTGAGGTGGCTCACCCACCAATACCTAGGCTCCCAATATCACCCTTATATGAATTTTTTAACTTGATATTTAATGGTATATAAAGGACTCTAATAGATAAGCTTTTCAATCCTAGTTTAATGATCTTTCTATTGCAATCACTTGGTGGTGCAAACAACATAACATTCCCTGATATCACCCACCATGTACCATTTGGCTATTATTAGTAGACCAGTACTTGGTTACATACTTAATTGAATAACATAGGTTTCTCTTTATGTGTTTATACTAATTTTATTGCTTGAAACTAGTTTTTGAGTCATTCCAAACCAAATTGACCAAAACTACAAAATTTAACTTAACCTATAGCACTAATCAGTAGGTATCAAGCCAAAATTAATCTAAAGTTTGACATGGAAGCCTTATTAGAATAAAAAATCATGTAATTTGATCAATTATAAATCAAAATGATGATATTAATAACATTGTTAATCAAAGTGAAGATAATGCTAAAGATGATAATAATTTGATTAAATCTTCATAAAGCCATATCCATGTTAGCCAATATATTTCACAACAAGGATAACATATTATTACAAATTTTAGACATAGTGACTATCATTCATTCATAATTTAATCCAAAGAATATAAAACATATTTTTAATAGGAAAGACCAAAACTCTCCCATTAAATAACAAGCTGCATATAGCAACTTCATTAGTAAAAACAAGGGAAACATAGATTCAACCAATGATAATCCTCATCCACATGTCTCCAAAATTCATGTTGATAAAGGTAAATTAGTTCTAGATGAATCAATCCACCATGACCAACAACAAGTTTGCTCTAATTGAATCCCAATTTTAATTCAAGAATTGGAAAAACTATAATCATATGTAAGTACTTCTATAACAAGTCCTTCATATCAAAAGTAAAATAATTAAACATCCAAAAATTTAAAAACAATGCCAATTAACCCTTTTATCATCCAATTTGTTTTATGTAACCACCATCCATGTCATCCAAGGGAATGCAATTTTACAAAGAGTGGAAAATCATGAAGGATATTATCAAAATATTGAAATAAAATAATCAAAACCAAACAAAAAATTACAATTTTGATTAATTTTACCCTTACTACTTTGATAGAGATATGTTAAATATATACTTTGCCTCTTACTTGAAACCTACAATGTTTGACATGTATAAAATAAAGTGTGACCCTATATATATCATATTGAGTAGTTATTAATACCATTTCAAGAGATAACTTATAGTGACATATACTTGATTAGAATTTTCCTTTGAAACTTAAGTAGGCAACCCCTTGAGTGGTTCTTATGTTCACACAAGGGGTCTATCACTATCTTTACAGATCTCTTTGACACATTTTTAAATAATATTTTCTATAATGTAGATGATGAACACATGATAGTAGAATTATGAAATTTCAATAAAATAAGGAAGGGAATATTTTACTCCTTGGAATGATGGTAAGGCATGGGAAGTAAATTACCTCAAGTTATTCTTGAGAGAAAATTTATTAGTATCAATCACTTCCAACCTCAATCAAGATATGGACTTCTATTTTCAAGTCCATTTCAAAAAATCTTTTAAAAAAAGCATATTTAAGGGAGTCACAAAAGAAAAATAACTTTTATCTAAAGGTCTTGTATAAATATTCCACAAAAACCACCAAATCCAAAATCAATTTGAAAGACATAAGTTTTTGAATAATAATAACATATTAGGTGACAAAGTAACTAATTCTAAGATATTCATAATGTCTAAATTATCTCAAACATTAATATCCCTAGATTCCAACCTCATAAGGGGTTAAAATTATGAACTTGTACTCCTCTAGGGGAACCACTTGAGGAGAACCAACCAAAACCTACATGGTGTAACCAACTAATTAAAAAAAATATCATAGTGTTTCCTCAAACTACACCATTAAAGGATAAACAACTAAATCCTAAATTGTATAGATAACATGAGTATTTTGAATTTAAAAATATCAACTGTCATTCCACAATGTTGGTAGTAGATGTTGAAGTGTAAAATAATATATTTTTATATAAGCAATGTATGTGTGATGTATAGTATTTGTAAGTTGTATAATATGTTCTATCTAATTTTACATGTGATTTATATAAAATTAATAAAATAATGTTAAAATAATCTTTTGGGATGAAAGTGAAAGGTTTAGAATGAAAAATGACAAAGTCTCATTAAATCTCTATAAATGTTTATAAAGTATAGAAAAAATACTTCTAAGTTTATGAGATACCAACATAGAGGTAAATTGATGGTTTAATTGATTTTTTTTTGGGTTGTTCTTTTTGCATTCATTTTTATATTCAACAAAATAATTGTATTAAATAAAAAAAAATACAACCTTTACATGTTATATTGGGTTTTTCTATGAACGTATACTAACACAAGTGAAGTGACATTGCAAATAGAAACATGATGAAATGGTTACTCGATCAAAGAGATTTCAAACGATGCTTGGATGAAAGAATTCCCAAGTTACAAAATAATAAACCAAGTGAACTTGAATCATGTCAAGATAAATTATTATAGATCACATTCAAATATTTGAGATTTTATAGTTGCTTAAACTATTAGTCACTTGGTTGTAAAGAATTTAATTTTAGTACTTTAAGGTTATATAAATAGAGAACTTTGTCTAACCAAAGAAAATATAGAAAAAATATGTAACTTAGACATCAATGGGATGTGTGTGATAAATCATTGGCTGAAGACCATAATTGATCAATACGTCACTTTTTTTTAAAAATAAAAAGGGGTAAAAACTTTATTAATCTCAAAAAATCATAGTACAAAGCCACAAAAAGCCGAAGCCCCAGACAAACAAAGAAAACACAAGAAAAAGACTGGCAAAAGCCATCACATACCTACATCAGTACTATCATCACTCAGAATCCTCTCCATATTCTGACTAACCTCCTTGGGCAGCTATGCCCAACCATCCACCTTCTGACCCTCCGTATCTTCTGATGCCCATTTGGCCAGATAATCAGTTGCCCTTTTCCATTCCCTCAGAACATGGGCAAAAGACATTGAATCCATGAGTGAGCTAATCTGTAATATCTGTTGCACCACTATGAAAAGTTGCCAACTCACATCCATAATTTTCCTCTCTAGGATCATATTGATCATGATCTATGAATCGGCCTCACATATCACTCATCTCCAACCTAGCTCATAAGCTCTCCTCAAAGCATAAAAGATAACAAGTCCCTCCATCCTGTTAACCATCTGCTCCCCCATATGAGCTGAGGGAATAAAACCAACAAATCTAGAGGAGTCTTTACCTATCCCAATGATTCCAGCCGGGCCCAGGTTACCCTTGGAGGAGCCATCAATGTTTATTTTCAAAAAACCCTCGAGAGGGGGCATCCATCTCCCAATCCTCTAAATTCATTCCTTACCCCCTCCACCTCTCCTCATGCAAGTAGAGGCAGGGGAAATACCCTGTATATCAAACCTGTCAACCAACTCGACATCCCCCTTTGCTAGAGGCAAGATGACCTCACTCTTAGTTTCTATAGTTTCCTAGACCATTCATATAATTCGACCCCAAACCTGTTAAACTCCTAATTTTACATCATTAAAAATTATATGGTTTCTTTTCAACCATACCTACCATAGCAAAAAAATTATACCAGCATACCAAGTGTCTTGTAAAAAATGAGCAACAGAGGGCGGTCTACCTAATTTTGACTAAAAATCAGCAAGGGAGGTGGCGTGGACACACTGACACCTCCATGTGTCCCACCAAGCATACCATAATTCGCAAGTGAAAGGGTAGCTAAAAAATAAATGTGGCGAGTCCTCCTCCTCACAACCACACAAAACATAGTGTGAAGGACTGACAAAGCCCCTCTTATGAGTGTTTTCCCAAGTCATGCAATAGTTCTAAACCAGATTCCAAATAAAACAATTTCACTTCAGCCATGAGAAGTTGCTCCACACTCTTTTCCACCAAGGAACCTCTATCCCCTCCATGAATTGTTGTGCAACCAACTCCTGATAGCCAAACGAAATAGTACATTTCCCCTTGGGGTTCAGGGACCAAGCTAGTTAATTAACTCCTCTAAGAGCACAACAATTGCACCCATCAAGGATTGAGTAAAATTATGCACACTCCACCTCCATATACATAATCAACCACTCCTCAAGATCCTTCCATCTCACTTTCGTCAACTGGCCATGAAGAAGGAAGGTTTTAAAGTTGCTAACCTTATTCCACCTAGCTTTGTTAAACCTCTATGAAAGTGCCTTTAGATGGGGATAGTGAGTAACAATGGGGGGATAGCCATCCCAAGAGTCATGCCAAAATTTCACCTCCATCCCCCCTTGCAAATCTAGAAAAGACCTCTCTTGATCAGAGTAGCTCCTTTGTTAAGAGTCTCCCAAATCACTGAACCATTCCCAGACAAACTATACCTTGGGAGATCCTTCAAGGGGATCCCAAAAAAGTACTTATGAGAAAAGATTTTGGCCCAGACCCAGTCTTGTTCAACACACCATCTCTAATACAACTTGGCTACCAAGGTCGTACCAGCAAACACAAACTATCTAAGCCCCAAGCTGCCAAACCTTTTCAAGTTACAAACAACCTCCCATCTGATAGGACTCCACTTCATCAAAGACAGAGTACCAGCCCACAAGAACTACCTAGCTAGGGAATAAAGGTCCTTAACAAAGCTACTAGGCACCACTTGTAGAATAAACCTATAAAGAGGAAGGGCCTACACCATCGACTAAATAAATTAGACCCAGCTAGTAAAAGACAAACACCTGTGGGTCTAATGATTCACCTTGGACCTGAATTTATTTAGAATCACCTACCATGATCCCTTGGACTATCTCCCTAAAGTTATAGGGATCCCAAGATATAATAATAGGAGGCCTTCGATTTACAACTGGAGGATATCAGCCACTCTCCATTAGATGGCTAGAGGCATGTTGAAGAAATAAATAGAATACTTGTCCTCATTAATAACCTATCCCAAGGTAGTTAGGTAAGCATCTAGGCTACTATAGATGTTACCTACCTCCCTTATGGTAGCCCTACCCATCAAAGCCAAATCATCCACAAATTGGAGGTGAGAGAGGGAAGACCACCTCCCCAGCTCCAACCCTGGATAACGCCATCCCTGGTGTTCCCTCTTATTAGTCGACCTAGACCGTCTACCAAGAGAAGAAACAGGTAGGGGGATAAAGGGTCTCCTTGCCAAAAACCACGTGAGGCCTCAAAAAGATTAGAATGCTCCCCGTTAACTAAGCTAGAGAAAGAAGTCAAAGTTACATAGCTCATAACCCACCTAATCCATTCTTCCTCAAAGCCAAAAGCACCCAAAACCCTCTATAAAAAGGACCACCTCACCCTATCATATGCCTTGGACACGTCCTGTTTGATAAACATAGCCTTTTCCCTAGACTTGGTCATGGAATGGATAGCCTCAGTAGCCACCAATATCCCATCCAAAATCTGATGGCCCTCCAGAAAGCCACTTTGCCCCTCAGAAATCAACACCACCAACCACTTCTTTAACCTTTTAGCAATTAGCTTTGATATAATTTTGTAAATTACGTTACAAATGGAGATGGGACAAAAATGACTAAAGTGATCAGCCCCATCCCTCTTGGGAATAAGGGCCAAAAAATTAGAATTCAAGGCCTAAAGCATTTATTTGTTGTTATGTGATTCCTTAACCACTGCCAGTAAATCATCTTTTATAATCTCCTAGAATTCTTGATAAAACTCAATCGAGAAGCCATCCAAGCCTGGAGCCTTTCCTTTCTTCATCAAAAAAACAATTTTCTTTAGTTCCTCCAAAGTTATTGGTCTCATCAGTTGTTCCTTCATATCCCTTGAAACAATAGAAGGAATACAAACTAATATCAAATCTTCTACAACCACGTCCCTCAGCCCATCTTCTTTGAATAAAGAACTAAAATACTGATCAACCTCCTTACAGATACCTCTTGTAGAAGAGACCACCTCCCCCCTATCCATTGCCAAATAAGTGATCGCATTACCATGTTGTCAAGCTCTAACCAAATTGAAGAAGAAAAGTGGTGTTCTTGTCCCCCTCTTGCAGCCATTCTATCCTTGCCTTCTACTTCCAAAATATTTCCTCTCTCAGCTCCCATTCTTACAAATTCTTGACAGCCCTCACTTCCTCCTTCAGTATAAACTCATACAATCCCTCCTCCCTAATCAATCTAGTAATGTTATTCAGCTCTAACTATGCCTCTTTCTTCTCCTAAAACATGTTCCCAAAGCACTGCTTGTTCCACCATTTGAGCTAGTATTTTACAAATTGGAAGGGCTTAGCGAACACATACATTGGAGTCCCAGTCACAAGTCTCCCAACTCTTCACCAATTAGCAACTCGTCCAAATAGGTCCTGGTCTCTTAGCCACATAAGCTAAAACTTGAAAGGCAGCCTCTGTTGCCTATGAACAAAAGAGATGTTAAGCTTGATGGACCAGTGATCCAGGCCCCTATAGTCTAAAATCTCAAAGCTTAAAGACCACATGCCTCCCACCTAAAAATAAGAAGTCATAAATTAGTTAATGCACTCAAAAATGTAGCTGTCTCCCATCCTTCTATTTTTCTAAGTGAACCAACCATTACTTGGTTTGATATCCACTAGGTTGAGTTTCAATTTTTTTTCTAACTAAAACAGAAGATAGTTTTAGTCTAGCATTGCCTCCCCTCTTTTCTAAAAGATACAAGATCACATTAAAATCCCCATCCATGATCCATGGCAAGTAAGGAAAATCATTACAAACAAGCTGAATGTTATTCCAAACAAGAAGCTTACCTTGAAAATCAGTGAGGGCATAGACATTTGATAGAAGAACATACTCCTCTGAGTCCATGCATAAGGAGACCATAGATAATGAAGATTTGAAGGTGATCTAAGACACTATTTTAATCTTACATGGATTCCAAAGACAAGCCACGCCCCCCGCTGCCCCTTGGGACCCAATGCATTGGCATAAACCTTGCCTTCAAAGCTTAGGTGTAATACCCATCATGTACTCCACTAAAACCTTGGTTTCTTGAAGAAAGAGAATATCCAAATAGTGATTACTTACTAATTCTCAAACAAATTTTTGTCTATGGCTGTTATTCAAGCCCTTAACATTCTAAGAGATCATAATCATTTTGAAGGAGGCAAGAAGTGGGCATCCAAGGTCTTGACTGACCTAGATTCAACCAAATTCTCCTCAATCATCTTTATCCTCTCCATATCCTTCTTCTACCCTAGTTTCATGTTTTTATATGCAACTCCCTTCTTTCCCTCCTTCTGAAGAATGCCTAGATAAGGAGGAGCCTTCCCTCTCCTATCTGCCTCTAAAGCCCCTGATTGATTTGGGCTATCCCCAACCTCTACATCCTAAACCAGTTTATCAATTGGTTCAACTAAATTCTACACTCCCATCTACCCATCCAAGTTCATAAGTAAGGAAGCCTCCTCTATATGCGTTATGTGAAAAATGGAAGAGTTACCAATCGCTCCCAACTCCCCCACCAACTGCTCTCCACTGATTAAACCTGGGTTAACCTATTGTTGGCCCAACACATCTAATATCTCAAACCTATTTAATGAATCCTCTTCTTTTCACTCCATTAAGGACCTCTTATGACCTCTGCTTCTACTCTAGGCCTTAACCTGCATAATACCCTTAGGGTCCTTACCTACACCAGCACCACCCTTCTTCCCCTTATCAACAGCCATATCACTACTCAGTGGAGGTGGGGGTGAAGGTTGTTATTCATCCATTTTAGCCTTAGATCACCTTCTCACTAGGTGTCCACTCATGATAGAGGCATCATCTAAAGGGGAGGGTCTCATAGTCCAATTGTTGCACCCAAGAGGATGAGCCTGCACACATCTCCACTGCATTTAGCAAAGGC